>VDFB02281952.1:0-34623 GCA_007258455.2 Sequoia sempervirens
ACACCAATACTGTTGTGTAAGGAATAAGAAAGATCTGTATATGAGAACATAATAGATTGTTCAATAAGACATATTTCAGATTTATGAGCAATCATTGAAGACTATATTGTAGATCTGGGTAAAGAGATATTGCAGATTTGAGAGCAGAGTTTTATGGCAGATTTGTAATCAACATAATAGCAGATTATTGAAATAGATATATTTGAGCAGTATTGTCCATCATCCGTTGAAGAAGCAACATTGAAGGTGGAACTTTGTTTTTGAAGTCATTATCTTTTGCTGAGTTGGTGCTTGGCAAGTGGGGGTTGGTGCCTCTAGTAGGTTGGTACCTATGAACTGTGGGGTTTGGTGCCTCCAGTAGGTTGGTGCCTACAAAACAAGTTAGGGGTTGGTGCCTCTAGTAGGTTGGTGCCTACAATCATTGTAATTCACATTAAATATATAAAGTACATTATTTGTACCGTGGTTTTCTCCCGTAAGGGTTTCCACGTAAATATCGGTGTTATTGTGTTCTTCTCATGTGCATAATTATTGATGTTGAGTGAATGGTGTTATAGTGATTGGTAAAGTTTTAAACTGGTAAAAGTTGTGTTATACTGATTTACCCCCCCTCTTAGTATAACTGTGTGCTCATCAGATTTTGCATTTCCGGATGCTTGAATGCGCTGATGAACTGGTTGACTGCTCCGTTGTGTAGCTTGACTGAATCTGAGATGATTGTTTTGGAGACGCCAAACCCTAAAAACTGATTCTAAGCCTTCAAATGTTTGGGCGCCCTTGGCTAGCTAGGGCACCCAACTCTTCTAGAGTTAGATTATTTTCTGAGACTTTCAACTTTGCTTTCGACTTTTCTCATTTTGCAAGATTTTACCTCTTCGTTCCATGTACAATATTTGATACTTGGATAATCTAATAAACTCACTGATGGATCCACTGGAAAGCCTATTCAAATATGGAGAGCTGTTGGAGGCAACAAACCCTAATTTTGACTTCTGAATGCCCAAAAGCTTGGGCGCCCCTGGCTACCTGGGGTGCCCATGCTCACTAGACTTAACCATTTTTGGCCCTTTTTCAATCTCTCAAATTTGTCCTCCATGCTCTATCCTTCGTTTGATTTGCAACTACCGGTGACTGAAGAATCTGATGAACTCGCTAAGATATCCACTGTGAAGCTTGTAGAATTCCGAAGACAATGATCATATTTGCAAACCCTAATCTCTAAATTAGGTCCTCCAAAACCCTAGGCACCCCTGGCTAGTTGGGGCGCCCAAAGTTCCTAGACGTAGAAATTTTTTTATGTTTTTCATGATTTGCATTCTTGCCCTTTGATGAAACTTCTCTGTTCGATTGACGATCCTGGTTGGTTGATTAATCCAATGGACCTACTATTGGATTCATTGCGGAGTCGGAGGAATTTTGAGCAAGTTGTCTTGGAATGATGAAACCCTAATAACAACATTTGAGGCCTTGAAATGATGGGCGCCCCTGGCTACCAGGGGCACCTAAGCTTGCTAGAGATAGTTTTTGTTCTCAGTTTTCAACTTTACTTCATTTCTTGTTCTTCGTCCCTTGAGCTTCGATTGTTGGGATTGAAAAATATTCTAAGGCATGACTGGCTAGGCACCTTGACTAGGTAGGGGCGCCTAACATCTCTAGACTTAGTCAAAATTTGTTGTTTTCAAGAAATTCTAGCTCTAAAATGATATCTTCTTCTAGCTTGTTCCAATTGCATTTGGATGTGCAGGTTACCATTTGGAAGAATGGAGATGAGCTTATTATGTACATTTTTTGTGTTACGATACATGTGAACTTAATGAGAAGGAAGGACCAATTTATCATATTTTAGATGGATTGATAGTATATGGGGAATCTAGGACATGAAAAGAGAAAGATGGATGAAGAGGTGTTTAAAGCATAGTAATGAGACTCAGACTCGGCTTGAACTTGGCTAGGGTGACTTGGCTTGGGACTCGGGGCTCATCACCCAAACTCAGCGTAGACTCGACAAAAAAAAACCCTTGAAATTTAGAGATTTTTAAGGATTTAAAACTTGTTTGAAGCACCCTTTATTGAATAAACCTTAAAGACACAATAACATCATTAGAATAGAAGCAAATTTGATCACATACACACAAGTATACAGCGATCCATAAGTATAAAATTACACAAATTGTAGTTGACCTGGAAGGAAATAGCATACTTAGATATATAAAATTATAAATATGGTCAAATGTATACAAAACTCATGGAATATGAAATCCATGACATGAAATGTTCCATATAAATATGAAATATCAAAAAATAATATGAGGTCTATGGCTTAGATGGAGCCAACATCAGCTACAAAAGGAAGCTTCTAAGGGTCCTCGATGATACCAGCAGCTGCAACCATAGTCTTTACTGTGTCACTCCATGCTCTCACCAGCACATTGTGTCTCATATTGCTCTAGCCTTACTCTCAACCATGGCTGCTTGTCAGGCACTCTCTCTTTGCAGTCTTAATCCAAGGTCCTCATCACTAAAGACTGCATTTGTAGCCTCAGTGATCCACTCAGACTGTGGATCAACCTCCTCTAGCCTGATCGGGGCGAAGTCCTGGTCAAAAATCTCCCTGTATTTGAGCCGAAGGTTGTAATGAACATATACCAAATCGTTCATCCTCTCCACTGACAGTCTATTGCGCTTCTTGGAGTGTATGTGCTCAAACATACTCCAATTACGCTCACAACCAAATGAATTGCATGGCTGGCTCAATATACGAATGGAAACATTTTGAAGGTTCGGTGTATCCAAACCAAACATATTCCACCATCTATCTGAGATGAGAAAAAGAAACAAAATCAATCTTATTTCAAGTTTCTAGTTCAACATTTAATAATAAATTATAATATAAAAAGATGAAAATGATGCCCTTAAATATATTTTTACCTGGCTGTAATGTCGCCCTACTCTCTTTGCACAATTGATATGCAAAGAGGTCTCTTTGTGCTTTAGTAAAGGCATCCATCTCATGCACTATTTGTTTAGTAACAACAGGCAACATCCGCTCTATTGTCGAGTAGAGCACACTAAGAATCTCTATATCTGCACGGAAATCACGATTGAATTGGAAGGTTGGATTTAGGAAACATGTGGCTGCATGGAGGGGCCTATGAAGTTGGTGGTGCCATCTCCTATCAATGATCTCCCAAATGGGACGATACTTCTCCTCAACTCCACCATAGACGGATCTAATGGCCTCTTTGGCCCTATCCATGCCGTCATATATGTAGCCCATTGCGGGCTTCTCCCCATTAGAAACTCGCAGGAGAACTAGCAAGGGCTCGATAATCTGCAAAGTGCAAACATTGTGAAACATTAACTTAAGAAAGTGTAAATGAAAATAAACAAATAAAAGTAAAATATGAATAAAATTTAAAAAATAATGAAGAATTAAATTTTACCTTCACAATCTCCTCCACTGGTGTCCAAAACCCTGGCTTATCAAAAATGCAATCAGCCATAACCCAATCCTACTGATTAGCATGGCATGGGATAGGAGAGACCACTCCTCACTAACAAACACTTGTCATAAAGCTTTGCCTTGGCTGAATCAAGGATTGCAATGTGATAAAATTTGTTACAAACCTAGTGATGCTAGGATGACCCAATTCCCTCAACCTTGTGTATTGCCTCATTAGGCTAAGTACCCATGTGTGATTGTATACAAATTTGCAAATGTTTTTTGCGGCATCCACACATATTTTGATCCATGGGAGGTTGCCAAGATCCTCCAATATGAGGTCAATGCAATGGGCAGCACATGGAGTTCAAAATATAGTAGGGTGCCTCTCCATCAATAATCTACTGACAACATAGTTGCTGCATTATGCATTTGCCATGGGCAGCATTCTCTTAACACCACACCTCATTTATCACCTCCTCCCTATAGCCCTCCTGAAGGTATGTGGCATTTTTGAACAGATTGGAAACATCAATGGACAGTAGAGCGTTGTCACTTGAAAAGAAGCAAAATAATTATTGGGAGAAGATTAAAAAGCAGGAAATCAGCCATATTAAATTGTGTCACTGATCAAGTTTTAAATTTCAGATTAGTGATGTATTGGGAAGTGCAGTGCACTTGGGAGGCAGAAAATTAAGTGGCATCCTATTTCTCTATCAGGTCCAATACATCAGGTCATGATGGTGCAGCCAACCTCCTCCACTTTGCAAGCCGTGCACTCCTCTAATTGTGCTTTTACATCTGCCACATTTTGACTCAAAAGTGGGCCCTTTAATTCATCTTCGGTAGGGGCTTTGAACCCCGTCCCACATATGGTTATGGCATCAACCATATTTTTCCAAAAGGGAGACCTCAAACATGTCATAAATAAATTAATAAGTTACTTAGATAAGTATTGTAAAATGAAAAGTTTTAACTTTAAATTTGAATTCGATAATGAGATACATCTAGATTCTAAAGTTTAAATATAAATTTTAAAACAATTAAACAAAAAAGAATTACCTGGCTACATGGAAGGGAATGGTGCAATAGTACTAGAAGTTTGCAATTGTTTTCTTCGCTGCATCATGTGCATCTTTGTTCCAACCCATGCTCTCAAGCGACGGTTGGGAACCGAGAGTAGTGCGTGGTACAAAATATGAATCCACCCTAGATTTACAAACTCTAGGGCCAATGCTAACACTCCCACTACCACTAGCAGTAGCGGCAGCACTAGGAGTACGAATAGCTGGTGCAGTAGCAGAAGCACTAGCACTAGGATTGTATGGAGGCATGGAAGAAGCATCTCCAACACCACCAATGCTCGCCAACTCCTCCCTCTGCCTCTTTTTCATTTCTTTTTGCAATTCAAATGTTTCTAATTGCACTTGCACTTCACGAACAATCTCAGGAGGTGCTTCAGGACAGCCCACTGCATCATGGACGGGTATGCGTGCAATATGGTATTTCAATCGGTTTATGCCTCCATGATATATTGTTTTGCAATATTTACATTTTGCCTCTCCTTTTTTTTCCCTGGCAAAGATTTCAGAATGTTTCCAAGCAGGGTCTTTTCTGCTTGGGGTTTGAGACATTGTGAAAATATGGTTTGAATTGCAAATGAATATGGCTGCAATAACAAGTAGGGTTTCTAAAATTATTTAAGTTGCAAGTAGAGTTTGTAAAAAAAAAATGCAAACTCAAAAAAACAATGATTTTACAAATTACAATGAATTATTTGTTAAAGAAACACAAAAAAACCTATTAAAATCAAACTTACCTCTTAGATTAGGCTTGAAATGCAATGCAAACTCCTCCCAATTGCTGGTAATGAGCTCTCAATGCACCTCCTTGCTGGTATGAAGCTTCCCAAATGATATCTGAGCCTAGATTTGTCTTCAACTGCTTGCTGGTTGCCCTACAATGAACTCTTGTTTTTCTTCAGGGCTCTCTTTTCTCCTCTTATTTTGCCAAATGAATGAAATGAAGTTGCTTTCAGGGTTGGGGAGATGATATAAGTGAAAAAAAAACCCAAGTTAAACAACCATTTTATGTTTTTTTTTTCCTTTTTGCCTTGACTGTGTCGGCTGAGTCTAGGGGTCAGGACTCTCCTGGAAGCGGCGAGTCCGGCGAGTCCTACCAGGACTCGATAGGATTCAGCCGAGTCCGACTCCGAGCTCCCAAAACTCGGCCAGGGTCACTGGGCTCGCGACTCGCCGAGTCCTGGCGAGTTTGGGCGAGTCTTGTTACTATGGTTTAAAGTATAGAAGGTAAAATCTTCCTTTCAATCCCAAGCCATGTGGTGGATTCTTTTATACCTAATCTAGCAGTCAAGATTAGCTTCACCATATTTGGGATTCTCAGGTGTTTTTGCTATTTTCTTGAAAGGGAAAAATCAAGCACTTGTTTTTGGGATGAGGTCTTACCTAATTGAAAGCAGAGCATAAAAAGCCCTATTTCAGATAATAGTAGAGTGCAAAGCAACTCTAAATGCAGGGTTATGAAATGCAATCCATCAACTAGGATTATTGCTAGTATACTATAAAGGAAATATGTAATGTTTCCATTTTAGCCATATGCTCTTCTGTTACTGATAGCCTATTTCCGGAGGCCCGTAGGCTAGTCAGAAGTGCAAATTAGGGTTTCCTACTTTGTAGGAAGCTTCAGATGAGCTTTTGAAGGGTTGCATGTAAGAGTTTTTGATGCATGTTTGGTGGAGCTTTCTGGGTTTTTGGAGAGCTTCAGGATGAGGTAACATGCATGACAAGAAAATGGCGTGCATTTCTAGTAGATACCTTGCATGCGATAAAGGTTTCGAGGTTTTTCTGGGTTTTCAGAGAGCTTCAGAATGGTGTAACATGCATCTCCATCTGACAACCCTTTTTGACACTTACTATTTTTAGTAAGTCACGACGGCTACCCGGTTTGTGCTCAAAATGAGTTTGGAGACACTTACTATTTATAGCAATTTGCTATTTTTAGTAAGTTCTATTTATGGTAGTGTCATCCTAGCAACAACTCAGTCATCTCTGGTCATCTTTCTATTTCGGGCAGTGCCATGTTGGCAACAGTTTAGTGTGCTTTCTACTTTGGGCATGGTAGTTGAGTATTTTTGGTTTTGGATTTTGGAGGTGAATTTTGGAGAAATGAATTATTTAAGTCATTTAATTATTATAATGTTATTTTGACCCCTTGGCCTAGCACGATGACTTAATGTTGTTTTAAAAGGGGGACTATGAGGGTGGACGCCTCATTAAGAGGAATTTTTAATATTTCAAATGTTAATTATCTCCTCTTGTTCCGTGGATGCCTAAATTTAGGAGGATTAAGTGATTTAAAAATTAAAACATTTAAAAAATGAGTTGGGCGTCCCATTTGGAGGGAAAAGGAGGAAACTGAAGAGTCACCTCAAGTTCTAGTTAAGAAGGCCATTGCTCATTCATTTGGTATCCATTGTTGTTTATTGTATTGAAATGTTGTTGAAATGAATTCGGAGCTCTCGCTTCAAGGGAAGCATACCTCTTAGCTCCATCCATTCAGTTTCGTACTTGCAAGACAGTACCTAGCCGGATTCTGAAGACTGTGCTTCATCCAGGAGTGCAGATTGAGTTTATTTCTGATTTCTGAATTTAAATTGCTGTTGTATAATCTGATTTTAATGTTGTTGGTTCGAGTATGGCTGTAGCATGTTTTCATTTGTAACACTATGGGCGAATTTTCTTTCATTCTAGGTATTGACTCTATGTTCTTCCCTTGCGTGGGTGTCTCTTTGCACAAGGTTTTGGAATTTTTGGTGGTGTTGAATTTCTAGAGCTGATCGCCCCTTCTTGGAGATTGGGGTTTGATTGTAGCTGCTTTGGAAAGCATTCATAAATAATCTAGAGATATTTGACATGGTTTCTCCATTGGTACTTGATCGCCCTAGCTCCTAGCTTCCGTTTGCATTCAGTTTCATCTTCATCGGAGGTGTTTGGAGAGAGATATGAGCATTTTGGTAGATTCTGGACTTGCTGGTTTGATTTCTGTTCTATACTGTTTCTAATCAAACTTTAATTAATTCTGGTTTTCTGATTATATGAGGCTAAAATCTGATTGTATACATTGTATAAGTTAAGGATAGTATCCTTAATTCATTGGTTATGTTTAGCCTTCATTCTAATATGTTTGCAGCTGAAAAAACTCATTTATTTTAAGGCTGGTTAGTAGTACTAATAGTCATTTTATTTGCTGCAATTTATTTTTGTATGTGCTCCCACTGAATAAGTGGTTGAAGCGTTTTAATTTTAGCACATTTAAGTTTAATATTTTTCCCCACTGAATAAGTGGCAGAGCGGATTCATGGTCGGCTTGCTGCCTATTAATAATTGTAATTAGTTTGCTCCCGCTGAATAAGTGGTTGAGCTCATGGTTAGTTATCCGCCTACAACATTGTAATTTCTTTTCTAGTTGCTAACGATCCCCGACACCATATGCTATCATCTCGTCCACATTGGGATCTTGGTGAAGGGTTACTTTCCAAGTTGGTTATCTTTGGAGCTAACACTAATCAATGGTGTTTGTGCTGATATTGTTTTGATAAATTTCAAAAAAATTAAGGGGGAATATTACAAAATAAGTTATAACTATGACTAGAATTATTTTTTATATGAGACTTCTTCCTATGGTTAAGACTCACTAGCATTATGATCTTTATTTGATTTACCTGATGGTCTGATGGTGGCTTACATATTAATCGAACCTTATGTCACAACTCAAAGGCAATTTGAGATTTGATGTTTCCACCTTTAAGTCCTTGAACAATTAATCTATCCAATTATGACACTAAAGGATTCCAGCATCACTTGACATAGGACAACTCTCTCGATGATATTCAGCCATGAACCCTCACTCAAATTAAAGAATGCCCAAGTTGCTTATTGACCAAGATACCAATCCTAACAGATTCTTCTAAGTAAAGACTGCTCAAGTTGGTTATCAACCGACCTATTGGCATGCCGCTTAACTATCATACCTAACATATAGCTGACTAAAATTATAATAGACTTAAGGGCTTAATATGTATTTGGTTTTGAGTCTTTGACCATTGTTATGGCCACTTTAATGGTTTCTCGCAGTTTCCATTTTTTGTTAGTAGTTACAATGGTGCCTCTGACATTTGCAGTTCTATGAGTTTAAGGGCTGAATATGTATTTGGTTTTGAGTCTTTGACCATTGTGATGGCCACTTTAATGGTTTCTCCGAGTTTCCATTTTTTGTTAGTAGTTACAATGGTGCCTCTGACATTGGCAGTTCTATGAGTTATGGATACTTGTGTAAAAATCCCTCTCATCCTTCTGTTTGATTTCATTTTGATTTCTGAACTTATTACCATTTAGAAGAAAATTTGCAATTCTTTATATTTCAAGCATTTTAAAATATTATGGCAAGTTTATGCAATGTGTGACATAATTTTGAAGATTGTATTCAGAATTATGGAAATCTTTTTTCTGTTGATTGCAGGTATCTAACCAGCTAAACAGTTTGTATCTGAAGTTTTTGAAAAGGAATCCTGGCTATGATGGGAAGGTAATAGATAATGGGTATAGTATTGTTGAGCATATATAATAATATATCCAGTTGGCTAACTATGGCAATGCCTTTTTGTATTTCCTTCTTGGGAGTATTATGATATTTGTGATAATTGTGAAACCATGCAAATATTAGGTGGTAATATTTCAAGTAAAAGGGACAACAAAATATATTTTGATTAGTGTTTTGAATCTTCTTCAAATGCTTCTATGAAAATGAATTATTGAAATTTGAACTTAGCTGAGGTATATGCCTGTCTGCAGGTTTCCATCTATGGCCATTCTTTGGGGAGTGTTCTTTCCTATGATATTCTTTGCCATCAAGACAATTTGTCATCTTTCTTTCCCATTGAAAATATTAATCAAACTGCAGTGCCTAATGAAGAACAAGTTGATAGGGGTGATTCTTTTTCTCGGAACATTTCAGCAGGATCTCCTGTCATTTCCAAGTTAAAAGAGAAAACTGGTAATGTAGATAGAAATTCTTCAAAAGAGGTTGGGATAGAGTCAAAAACAGAATCAGAAGCTATTTATGACCCAAAAGACAATACTATAGATTCCTTGTGTAAAGAAGGAAGCTCAGATTGTTCAAAAGAGGCTACAGTTGAGTTAAAAGAGGAACATCAGATTCATATTTCTTCTAAACAGACAACAGGTGAGGAAAAGCAACACAAGATGACTCTTGATGCTAAAGAACATGCTATGCTGGATTCAAAGAAGCAAATGGAGGTTGTAGATATTGAAGATGTAGCAGGCACTGAAGTTTCTATGTCTGAAATATTTGTTAACAATATGTGCCAAAATTCTGCTGAAGTTATCAAGTCTTTAAAAGAAGAGGTACTTCATCCTATATGCTTTATACTTTTAAGTAATGCCTTTTCTGTATTTAGCCTGGTTTGATCTATAGACAAAGTTCTGTGTAGCAGTGTAATATTTAGGGACAAATTAAATAGAATTGATGAAAAATTTGAAAATGTCACGTATTATTTAATGGAAAATTAAATAAAACTGACAATTTGTTTGATCATTCATTGACGGTCTATTCTCATTCCCCTTGAAAAATAGACATTACTTGTCTTTGTTATGTAAGCATTTTGATTAATTCCTTAGAGTTTAATTCTTAGTTCATATAATTTTGCTGATGTACATCCAGTATTTTGGTTTTGTTCAGTTTCATCATATGACCGCTTCTACTATTTAGGAGATTACTAGTTCAGTATCTAATATCTAACGTTTATCAACATTTGGCTGAAATACAAAGAATATAAACTTGTTTAAATATTGAAAACTTGAACAAAATAATGGGGGTTTCTCATTCCGTGAAAAATCAATTTCATAGTCACAAATGTACACATAAAGTAATGTATAATTTAATATTAAATTGTCAAATGTAGATTGAATTTAAATTAGACATAATATCAAATGTCCAAAATTTTCATTTGTATAGAATGGAAATTTAATGCATCATGGATCATGGCTTGCTGTAGATCAGAATCAAACAGGATGTGGTTCTTTTGTGCATTTAATTGAGAAAATCCTGCCATTTTGTTCAAAGACCTTGCTGAGTTGTTTTCAAATTACCTATCGATTTCTTACCAACACAAACCATCTCTTATAAATAAAGGTTTCTTTTTGTGATGCTTTCACTCATGCAGAAAATGCCTCATCAAAATTAGTGCTTTAGGTTTCATGCTTCTAAATATCTGTGACAAAAATCATGATTATGGTGCACAACACTAAATCATTCATCTGCTTTTGGGCAAACCTATTGCATTTGTTGGAGTCAATATTTTCAAAGATACAATTAAGTTGTTGAAGCCCCCAAAGATTAGTGGTTTAGTTTCTGAAGTCTTCCCACTATACACCCAGAGATTAGTAGTTTAGCTTCTGATGTCTTCCCACTATACAGTTGTAATGTCCCCTTTTTGGGATTTCCCTAAATTTTCCCTGAATCCTTAATTTCCGAATAACAAATAAGTTAGAGAATACTTTTCATCTGATTGGAACCTTGATTGGAGTCAATACCGACTAATTTCTTGTTGCCACCAGTTCTCTTATTTCATTTCCATAAATCCCTCATCTTTGCTTTGAGAGGCCTTGCTCATTAGTTCCTTTGTTATCTCTTCCAAACTTGTTAGTTATTCCAATTTCCTCTATTCATCTATTCTATATCTCCTATGCAACCCTGTATATGAATCGATAATCGTATCTACTGAGATATCTGCCCTTATGTCTAATGTTATTCCTTATTCCCTTTCCGTCTTATATGCCTCTTATGTCTCTGAGAGACATCCCTTTTGAAAGAGACAATCCTTTTAAAAATAATGATTATTGCTAGCTTTCACATATTAAGTGGTGTCATTTTATTAATGAAATCGTTGTCTTTAAATTATGTAGATTGCTCTCTCTTTCCTGGGTTTATTAGTGAATAGACATCATCCTTTGTTTAAACTCTTTTATCTATTGCTTCCTCCATCTGATATTGATCGCTGCTTGTTACTAAATCTATTCTATTCTGCATCTGAGTGATATTGCATTTCATTGCACTTCCTTTCCTTTTTTTTAACATGTCTCACACCACTCCCAATATAATTCATCTCTGCTTATATCTGTGCTGTGTCCCTCCTTCTTAATGATCTTTTTTATATCTCCCATTATCTTTAACTCTGCTGTCATTCTGAAGGTAGATCTGTATTCATCTGCTCAAAATTTTGAGTCTCTAAGAACCGATTATTATCTTCTTAGCTCCCTGCCTTCAGACTTGGTTTTATTCTTCTTATATACCTTATTGTTAGGGATCGAGGAGTGCGTTCCTTGGAAGGAGATGTCTCTTGGTTTATTTGTTTATTATTCATTTCTTAATTGCACTACTTCACTAACCTCTAGCTTGCTGCCTTATGAAGTTGGCTAATATTCATATGATGTTACGTTGAATAACCTCCCCTTAACTAGTCGCACAGCTTAATCGGTGCCTTTATCTTTATGCCTCTAACTAATATTGTTTCCTTCAATATTAATTCCTTTAGCTAATGTTGTTTCCCAATTGAGTAATTGTTTCTTCAACAGTTATATTCTTACTTAAGCTCCTCACATAATGCTTGATCCGATGTTACCTTCCTTTTAAGGCTTGATTATTAAATATTTATGATTCATATGAGGGCCCGATATATATATTGCTGATGGTGCAGAAGACTAGTATAGAGGCAACAATTATCGATCTTTCTTTGTTTGATGACCCTCTAAATATTATTGCCGCCAAACAGGTCCGATACAAAATTCTAAGCCCATCAATTGTGTTTGCTCAATTATTACTGTTGGTCTATTTTATTATCACTTAAGCATGACAGTTAGCATTATGGGGTCCTGTAGCTTGCCGCCATAGCAGATGAAGATAGGAGATGTGGAGACTAGATAGCGGCAGTGTTCAACCTGATGCACATGAATGGTTTAAACTTTAAAGGAACTGTTACCTTTCATTATTGTAAGATGCTACCTTGGAGCTGGACAAATTAGTCGCTACCTTGGATTCTTTTGTCAATGCCTTCTGTGGATAATAATTCGGCTTTTGGAAAATGATCGTGGAATATAAGGGAAGAACTACAATATGAGTCGATTTATCTATTGCTCACACACAATATAATGTCCTTCAAAGGATATTTATTTTATTTTCCCTTCCCATTCCTCCATCGGGTAGATGGGAACAATATCTTATTTTATTTATTTATTTCAGAATATATATATATATTTGAAATTATATATTATATTACTATTTTCGATAATCGTAATTATTTATTGTAATTATTTATATAAATATTTAGAACGTTTATAATTATAATATTGTCTTTATAAAATATATTTTTGAGTGCTAGGTAAGCTCAGAAAGGTGCTTAGGAAGATGGTCTTTTGCCTGCATTATCATATAACATCCAAACAATAATCAACACTTTCATCTTTTAGAGTTGTAATGGATTATATCTTGAGTCATAGAGTGGGGAACATTCTCTGAAAGAGCATGAATGGCTCTTCAACCACTTCTAGGTCAAGAGTGAAATGCTCATCATAAAATAATGTTTTGTTTAAGTAGTATCCAATTTCACAGAGAGTTAGGGGAAGGTGATTTTGATGCTTAGAGTCAATAATTTATCAAGGGGTATATGTTTATCCTTCTTGCACCCATATATACCTTAGAAGATGACCTTGATAATGTGCATTGACTTATGAATGTAATCCATTATTGGGATTTTCTCATTCTTCCATTTGGAGGAACTTTCAACAATGGATCTAAGATTATCAATAGCTCCTAAGCTTTTTTTCATAAAGGATGATTGAATACATGGGCGACAACATGAATGACATTTATTTTAGTTTTTTGGTTGTTTGTAGTGTGCCATGATGTTAGGGGAATCTAGAAGCAACCAAATAATAAAAAATAGTGTCTGATATTCAGGATCTCTCTAGACATTTATTTTCCTACTATGTCTGTCTCAAATACACCTCTTGTTGACAATTATTGTTATAAGGTTTGTTGATTATGTGCAAAACAATTTCAAGGAGATGAAATGTGTTCAAAAGCATGTTTGCAGAATGGATGACCTTATGGTTAGAGTATTTTCTCATCCACTTGATGATTTGTTGTACCTGTTGTGACCTTTTCACACATCGCCCCATCGCCAATGGGGACCCCTCGTTGCCTGCTAGTTTTTAGGGTTTTGTCTCCTTGCAACGGTTACGTGAGATCACTTTGATAAGAGTTTCAAGTTAGTTTGCCGAGAGTTACCTGAGCCAAGTCAATAATTCATGCTTGAATCAGTGCATAGGCGTCATGGAAACACTCAGAAGGCCCAAGAAACGAAGATCGCCTGTGAATTCGGTCAATTCTGACACTTCCTATTTTTTAGGGAAATTTGCTTTTTTCGATTTTTCATTTTCGGCATTTTTGGACCAAACAAGGTTCCCTATTTTTTAGGGTTTGCTTTTTCTATTTTTAGAAAGTTTCTATTTTTAGAAAATTTCTATTTTTAGAAAGTTTCTATATTTAGAAGGTCTCGAATTCCAAAAATGCACTCAGAAGTCCAAAAAAATCGAAAAATCACTCAGAAAATCAAATAGAAAATTTGAAAAATCATTGAAAAATCTGAAAAAACAAGTCAAAAAGCATGAAAAATCAGACCAGATTCTGGAAAAAGCAGTCAAAACCAGTCAGATCTGAGGAGTAAAAGTCACAGAAAATCAACTCAAAAAAATGAAATTCATGAGAAATTTGTTAAGTCTGGAAAATTCGCCATTTTCAAGAAGGAAAATGTCAAGAGGAAGAAGGTATGAAGGTCTGGAAGCTGGTGAAGTCCGCCCAGCACTAAGGAAAAATGGCAAAGAACATAGAAAGTCCGCCTTGCACTTGTCCTAAGACCCTCCAAAGTCCGCCATGCATGTCCAAGGAGTCTTTGAAGTCCGCCTTAGCATCAAGAAGGAAGTGCCAAAAGGTTTGAAAGTCCACCCAGCATCAAAAGTGTTGGTGCCAAAGGGTTATGAAGTCCGCCTTAGCATCAAGAAGGAAGTGCCAAGAGCTCTCAAAGTCCGCCCTCAACATCCTAGACTCCTCTAAAGTCCGCCATGCCACTAGGGGGAAGTGCAAAGATCATCTAAAGTCCGCCCATGCATGTCCAAGCATCCTAGAAAGTCCGCCATCCACTTTAAAGAGAGATGCCAAAGGGTTCTAAAGTCCGCCTTCACTTGGAAGATGCCTTGGAAAGTCCGCCTAGGCATGTGAGAGAAAAAAAAATCAAAATTTTTACTAAGTGTTGGTGCCCACCAAGGAAAATTTCGAAAATTTTGCTAAGTATAAGAGCCTAAAAAGGTGGGAATCAAGATTTTGGCTAAGTGTTGTGATATTTCCAAGAGGCAAAATGTTGAGACAAATGCTAAGATCCTTTGAAGTCCGCCCTAGAAAAGAGGGACGTCCAAGATGCTTGTCCAAGATGCTAATGAAGTCCGCCATACACTTGGAAGAGGTTAGCAAGATGTCAAAGAAGTCCGCCATACTTGTCCAAGGTGCTAAGGAAGTCCGCCTAAGCACATGAAGAGGAAGATAATGATTTTTTGCTAAGTCTTGATGCCTACCAAGAAAAAAATTCGAATATTTGCCTAAGTATAGAGGCTAAAAGATGAAAAATGGAGATTTTGGCTAGGAATCGTGACATTTTCGAGAAGCTAAGTGCTAAGATTGAAAGGACAAGTGCTAAAGAAGATTGGGATATGGCAAGAAATAAAATGAAGTGTGCCCAGCACAAAGGTGGAAGAGAAATTAAAATTGCCTAAGTATGGGTGTCTAGAGGAAATGTTAAGAAATTGACAACTTTGGCCAGAGAAAAATGCACAAGGCAAGGAGAAAGGAAGGATCGCCCTTGGCCATAAGGAAGAGGAATTTGTCAAGTGTCAAAGAAATTCGCCCGATGAAGACATCCAGGCAAGGATTTTGCCTAGAAAAATTCGACTGAGCAAGAGAAAATTTGACTTTGGCAGAACAAAATAGGCTTAGTGCAAGGGAAAAGTTGGCTATGGCAAAGAAAAATAGGGATCTGGCATAAAGTTTGTCGACGGAATGGCTTAAGTTTTGACTTGGCTAGACGAAATTGAGAATAAAATTGGAAAATACACTTTTAGCCGAGAAAAATAAAAGGAAAATCGAAATAGCCATGGGTCCAAAACGAACGGGTTGGAATAAATTAAAATATTTTAATATTTTAATAATTTATTTCCAACTACTTGGAAATTTAAAATGCCTTGGACAAAATCGAATTTGCCAGACAAGAGTTGGAAGGAAATAAATTACGCCGGCCAGAGATAAAATCCAACAGGCAAAATTAAATTCGCCATGAATTTAATTAAATATTTAATGTTTTCTTTTAAAATTCGAAAAATCAAAGATAAACATTAAGCAAAAATCGAAATTTTGAAGATTAGTAAGATTTGTCCGGATAAGCTCGAGACTGATTCTTTTCGAAAAATAAAAGGAAACTTGCCTGTTTAAACAAAAGAAAACAAATCGAGATCGAGAGAGAAAATGGAAGTTGCTAAAACAAATCAAGCTCTTCAGCATTATAATGAGTTTCAGCAACTCATTTTTTCACACACAACTGAAAAGAAATTTAATATCTCTCGGAATTCTCAGGCAGTTGATTGCTTAGTAGGCAAGATCGAATTTTCCAGAGGGTGAAGTAATGTTATGCTGAGGAAGAATTTTCGCGGGAAAGGAAAAGATTTATTTTTGAATTCTTCTGTGCAAGAGGGGCGCACTTCATTAATTGATTTTTTTGGAATAAAAATCAGAGTTTAAATCTGATTTGCAGCCAGTAGTTCTTCATTGAGGTTTGATGTTCAATCAAATAAATTCGCCATTCTTCTTCTGTCTTTTCATATTGGCAAAAGTTCTGGCCAAAATCTTAACTTCGTCCAATTTACTTTCAGCTTGCTTTTTCGCAGCAATTTAATTATTTAACTGGCTGAAAGTAAATTTTCGAATCCAAAGCATGGGAATAAATTATTTGAAAAAGTCTTTGTATTAATGTTAATTTTATGACTGTAGGTTGAAGACCACGGTAGGCGAAGTCAAAGAAGCTGAAAATGAAGTTTGCCAGCAAAGGTGCTCAGCGGGAGACCAAAGTCATTTCAAAATGGAAGAATGTCGTAGACACCGATCTCGGACATGTCGACTTTGATGAGTTTAAGAAAAGAATGTATGGGCAGAATGGACTTCCCACGCCAATAGCCAGACGGATAGTTAGAAACGGGATTTTTCAGGCAGCTGGATTCCCACCGGCAATGGATTGTGCAGAATTGATGGTGGAATGTGCTATCCACTATGATCCTCAGAAGAGGCAGATAATCGCACCTGATGGAAGAATCTTGGCACACTTGGGCAAAGTGGCAATCCAGGAAACCTTCGGTATCCCAGAACATTCACGGACGGTCTATAAGACCAAGGAAGAAGCCAAGAGGTTATATGACAGCAAGCCCGATTTGTGCGCCACAACAGTTAACAAAGTATGGATGGACAAGCCTAAGCCATCAATAAAGAAGATGCCCAAAAGACCTCGCCGGACAGATTTCAAGGAAGATTTCGGAGACATCATCCTGATGCTAAACAGAGTAGCCGGCAACCCGCAAGGTGCCTTTTTCGAGAGCTGGATGTACTATTTCATAGACGAGATTACTTTTGGCGTCAAAATGTTCAACTGGTCACGGATGATAAGTGACAACCTCCACGAGCAATTGATCAACCTCGAAGAGACTAAGTCTTTTCATATGAGTTCGTATGTTGTCTACTTGTTGGCTAGATCATACAAGTATCCAGGGCTAATTTGCAAGGGCAAAATTGGCAACGGGGAGAACGAACTTAGGCCTTACGACTATTACCCACAACTCCAGTTGAAGGAGAAGACTCACTTCAGGAGGGTGCATGATGCCTTCCTAATGCATATTACCAGAAAGCTTCAAGGAGGAGTGCATTAGAGGTTGAGCCATGAGGCGAAAAGTCTTATCAGTAAATACGGATCTTGGTTCATCCAGTTCTCGAAATTCACATATATCAGGATCCAGGGATTTACTGGAAACCCCTATAAATTGCCCATCTATCCGACAAATCGGATGATTTTGCTCGAGGTCCTGAGACAGTTAGAGGAATATCAAAGCATCTAGAGGCCAACCAAGAAGGCATCTGTCACATTCCCATTTTTCATTGGGAACATGTTGGAGTATTGTCCATCAGCACAGGCAGTCGAGAGTGCAAGGTTGGAGATCCAGTGGTATCCATTCACAGCCTACAAGTCCAGGGTCAACTTTGATCCGCATCATAATATTCGGACAGTAGAGGGGAGAAAGTACAAGCACATAATGGAACTGGAAGATTTCTGGGCAAATGCTGCCAATGAATACGAAGTCAGGAGGAGGCTATGGTCCAGAATGCCACTAGACTTCATGAGGGCAATTGAGTTTTGCCGGGTGCCTGACCAGTTGCAGGACGATGGGAACCACATCTAGCCACGCTTCGAGGCAAGCCGACCTCTTCCTCCAGTGAAATGGTCAGAACCTGAGCACGCAGACTTGGCAACCTTAATGAGACCAGTGACTAAATATTCTCAGTGGTGGGTTGACTATCATGCCCAAGAATTGAGACAGAGAGGAATCACACTCACATATGATCTACTGAGCGAGTTAGAATCATATTCTTCTAATGCCGGTGCATCCCATCAGGACTTGGTTGGGATCGGAGAGAAAAGGAAGGAAATAGTCCCAAGTACAGAGCCTGCTTCCAAGAGGCATAAGGGAGAACCATCTCGTTCAGCAGCATCCTGGAACATTGACGAGCTGGTGGCTACTATAGACGAGTCCTTGGTAGAGATGCTTGAACCTCCTGCAGTTCAGGAAGAGAATGATGAACCTATTCAGCTGGATGACGAGGAACCCTTGTCACCTACGGGCACGGAAATCTTAGGTTTAGACAATGAGATAGAAGTTCGGAATAATGACTTCGAGGAGGGAATGATTTCAGCTCTCAGAGGGGTTGTGGATGTTCCGAATGAGGAAGAGGTTCAGGTAGAGGATGGAATTGAGCAGCCGACCATTCCAGAGTGGCTGATGGAAAGAATGAAAATTCAGGTACCTGCAGAAGCTCAAGAAGAGGAGGATGATACTGCCGATTTCTTGGCAAGGTTGGAGCAAGTCGCAATCAAGAAGCCCGCCAGGAAATTCTCCACCATTCAGAGGAACGAGACAGGCAACCGTTCCGTACACATTGCAGTACCCACGGTGGACAAGCCACGAGACGAGATCACCCCTCAGGAGTATGCCATAACCACTGTTGACCTTGGCCCAACCTCGAAAGGTCAAGAGGTGGAGGAATTAGATAATTCTGTCTCGACCATCAAAGCGAGACTGGAAAAGGAAGTGGCTAAGAAAAAAGAGTATAAGAAGGAGGTTGAACGTCTTAAGGGATATATACAGCATTTGACCCAGCCACTTGATCAGGGTAATGCGATTGTTCCTCCTCTCCTCAATTCGTCACAGGAGGTGACCAAGGATGTCGAGTACGGAATGGTGACGGCCAAGGAAGCTCAGGACTGGATGGCGAGCGAAGGCACAGAAGCGGCATTGTTCATGGAGAAACTGGCACTTGCTTATGGGCAAACCTCATGCTTCCTTTCCAGACTTATGGATATGGCGGAAACATGGGAAGGTATTCCGGATATGCAGGAGAGGCTTATTCCATGCCTCAGGCTATTGAAGGGCACTCCAAGAGAGGAGTTGGTCGACAGAAAGGTGATTGCTGCAGGAGCAGCATATGATTTCAATCACTGGTTTTGGGCAGTAACTATACGTAGGGAAGTTTTGGAGAAGGCAAAAGTGGATGGACTTAGAATCAAGGAGCAGGTAAAGGACATTCGGGAGAAAATTCACATGACAACTGCAGAAATGTTTGATCAAGAGATTGTCCGAGAAAAGGATATGCAGCTGGAGGAGCTGAAACGAAAGGTTCATGGGGTTTTCTTCTCGACTACTGGACCACTTCTAAGAAAGGATTTTGCGAAAGTAGCAAGTCTTTCAGCCATCCGGAATGATTTCAGGAAGCAGGAAGCGGAATGGGCAAATACCTTTGCCAAATGTGCAGAGAACTTGGATGAGCTTGAATTCCGGATCAGCATGCTGCCACCTGTCACAATGGAGGAAGTCGTTGCAGTAGTGTCCAGATTCGTCGAACGCAATGCTGCTCAGAAGGATAAGTACGCCTCTCCTAGAATATAGCTTTAACTGCCTCTCTGCTGATAGTTTACTGATAGATAACTCTTGTTATTTTGGGAAACCCTAATTAGGGTTTGGTTGTAATAATCTTGGCCGTTGATCTTGTTTTAATCTCGGCCCGTCATTTCATTTTTGAAACTCTTTATAAACTGATGCTCTCTCACTTTCATTTGTGTGGAGACAGAGTATGAGATTGTTGCATTGAGACTATTTCGAATAATAGAAGCTCTTGAGCATGATTTGCCTTGAATAACTTTTATTGTCAAATAGTAAGCGAGGTTGCATATCTTCTTCCGCCATAGATTAAAGTTAGAAGTAGATTAAGTAGAATTTGCTTTGAAAGTGGTTAATTGAATGAGAGATTGATCGTATTGATTCAATGGTGAAGTGTAGCTCATACTTTCTTCGAATGGATGATTTGCATTCGATGCGTAAAGTTAGCCTGAGCTCTTAATTGTGGAAGCTTAACTTCAGCCTCATTCGAGGTTTGAAAATTATTATCACAACCCTTGAAGATTGCACCCATTTTGCGTATGTTGTCCAGCAGGAGGCGAAACAAAGTGTGGTTTATCCCCTTCACCAAATCCTTACTGTCTCTTGAGTTCTTAGGCATAAACTAGATTCTCCTGAACCTTTATTCTTTTTGCCATTTTTTTTGAGATCCACATTGAAAGTCCTAAAGTGAAGAAAGCCTTCAATGATAAATTCCCTAAGTCCTAAACTTGTGAAGATTTTCTTACGTAAGTCCCCTTGTTCATTACAAGCATATCACAACGGCCATTGAGCTTATCCACACGTCGAGACCCGACAAAAGAAACCTTGGAATCGCCATATGATCTTCTCGCAATCTTAGCATACGCGGTGGTTTTTCAAGAGAGGATAGAGTGTCTTTGGACATTTTATTCTGTGTGTTCGGTGGATGATAAAACGTACACCAACAGTACCCAAACCAAATTTTTTGCTTCATTACAACATTTTGCTTAAAATAGTCTAAACCTTGTAAATTGTCATCATAAGTCAGTTTTTGGGAAAATTAAGTATGGGCTTTTAGTTAGTTTGATGTCTAGATGTTGGTAAAAATTGGAAATTTTGAAAATTAGGGTTTCCAGACCCCTATTTTTAGGTAAAAAACCCTAAAAAATTGAAACTTGTTAGAACTGATTGAAAATTGTTTTGATTGGCTTATTTCACTTCACGATCACAGAGGTGAAGTCAGAATCAGGAAAAAGTTAGTTTAAGTCTGGTGGGTAGTTTTCACTTTTTCAGGAGAAAATTTAGGACCTTCGAGGTCCTCAATGGTAGATGGCCAGATACTAGATGTCAAAATCTAAGCTTAAAACGCTCCAACGATGATTCTATGGCTAGATATGTTCAAAATGATGCTTTGTCTTAGAGGGGATTTTTGTCGAGGTGAAAATCATTGAAATTTTTGTAACTCTAGAAATAAAAGAGCCCCTGGAGGCCAGGGGCACCCTAGATTTTAGAGCCCCAGATCATCTTTTTGAGATTTGTCACTTCCAAGAAGACTTCTCCTGAATACTGTCAGCTTTGCGATGAGCCTATCGGCTAGTCCGAAAGATCTGTCTAGCACCTAAAATTGGAGATTGAACGAGAAATGAGGGAGATGAAAATTTGACTAACACTAGACTAGAAAAGCGCCCTTAGAGGCCAGGGGTGCCCATCTTCTTGAGGTACTAGATGAAGGTTTCTGGCCAAATGATACCCAGGGTGTTTGTCTCATACTTGATCAAGCTTCGCAATGAATCCGTTAGCGGGTTAATCTGAGTTGTTGAATTGTCAGAATCAGGAGTCAAACATAAGGTTTTAATCATGGTCAAAATGTCAGAAAAGAGCAAAAGTGCCCTTGAAGGCCAGGGGCACCCAAGGTTTTGAATCCTCAAATGTAGTTGTTTGGGTTAACTCAGATACTTATCCTGTTCGTGATCCTTCTAGCTTTCCATTGCATATCTTAGCCGGGTCAGAGGACTTGTCAACAGCCTGTAGTTGGAGTTTAAGTGGATGTTCAACCATTTTGAAAAATGGCTAACTCTGGGAGGAAAAGCGCCCCTGGAGGCCAGGGGTGCCCTAGTCTTTTACCTAGCAGTTGATGTTTTCAAGAAAAGTGCTCTCCAAGAGCTCATGTTCAAAATTGAGCTAGCTCCGTAGTGAGCCTGTAAGCTAGTTCTGAAGTTTTGCCAAGTGCCGGAGAACGGGAGATGAAGTGAGGTCAAAATCACCTTCAGAATGATGAAAATGCATGAAAATTGACTAAGTCTGAAGGTAAAAAGCGCCCTTGGAGGCCAGGGGCGCCTTGAATTTTGAAGCCTTAGAAGTTAGAATTAGAGTTTGCAGCTTCGAGGAGTTTCTTGTTAGTTTTGATCTTGCTCTTCAATGAAATTGTTAGCCAGTCTTTTGGATAGATCAGTCAATTAGAATCAATGATTGAACATAGGCTTCGGTGATGTTTGCAAATGAAATTTTCAAGAAAATTTCCAAGTTTGGAGTAAAGGCATCTAAAGTCAAAGTTTGACTTTTTGAACTTAGTGTCTTGGTCGCCCCATAAAGGTGGAGTTTTCGAACCCAACCTAAAATAATATTAAAACTCTAGTTTTGCTTCCTAGTCGACTTCAACAGTACTTAATTTTTGCATGCATGTGACGAATAACTGAAGTGCATGTTGGGTGGCGCCCACTTTAAGTGAAGTCTTCAGTTTTGTTAACTAAATGAGGTCCAATCCAAAGGTGACACCCAATTTAGGGCTAATATTTCATCCAGTTAACTGATATTTGAGGTCCAATAATATTTTGGCGCCCAATTTAGGAAATTGCATGCATTTGTGACGCCTTTCTTCATAAATTTCATTTATTAAGGCATTTGGGCGTCCATTATTCTCATCACAGGTGGAAGCAAACACATATTTTCTTGAGCAAGCAAAGATTTGAAGGTGCTACGGGTGATATTTTTTAGTGTTCTTGGCAGTGCCAAGTCCAGATTGTTCAGAGGATTTATTTTTCAGACTTCATCAAATCTTAGTCAAGACATAGGTGTCATTTTCAAGAGGAAGAATAATAACTTCTATTTTCTATCTCTAAAATTCTTTTATCCTTGTCTTAGGGTTTCCCTCACATGTCAAAGTAAACAACATAATTTTCATAATCTGATCATCTGGGTTGACATAATTCAACGTTAGCAACAAAACCCATGTTTTTGAATTTTTTGAGAAAATTGCCTCGTTATTTCACATTTTGAAGTATTGTGTTTTTTTCCTAAGATTCTTTTGCATGTGGGCCAAAAACTTAGTTTTTCCAAAATCGAATCATTTCGGTTTGTTCAACTTATCAACGCCTACAAAACCCATGCGCCAATTTTTCTCGGGAAAAATTGCCCCCAGTGCCCCTACAACTTCTATAGTTCTAATCTGAAAAACCTTTGCATGCCTTAGTAAAAATCGTTTTTTCGAGTTTTTGACGATCTGGGTTGGCTTGAAATTTCATTCTCTACAAAATCCATGTTTCAAAAAATTTCCGAAAAATTATCTCGCAATTGGCTATTTTTAGCCTCATCCGGAGCCATTTTTAGCTTTTTTCTGAAGTTTTCCCAAATATATCCGACTTTACAGTCAAAAATCTAGTTTTCCAAAATGCAATTCAACCCAATAGAATACAAGGCCAAATCGGTCTTAGTTCATGACTTTTTGAAAACCTCTGATATAGGCTTGGGTCATGTTTATCCAGTGATCAAATTGAGCACGTTGGGGGGCATTGATAGCTCGACAGTCAAGATCGCTCAGGTTTTCTTGCAGCAACATCTATTCGTATCACGGTGTTTGATCATGAGTTCGTCATTGCTTGCATTAAGCATTACGACTCATCTACGAGACAAATTAGATCAGCCGATGGGAGAGTCATTTGCAGCCTCAAGCCAAGGGATATTGAGAAGTGCTTTGCCATTCCACCCCGTTCAGACAACTTTGTCATAGTCAGGGAGGATTGCGACAAGATATGGCATGGAGACAAAGAAAGATCTCAGAGAAAGGTTGCTCAAAGGTGGCTAAAAGAACAAAAAACCAACTTGCCAAAGAAGATTGGCTGTGGGGAGTTCAAGGATGAGGTTGCTATCTTGATAACTTTGCTCAACCGGATTACAGGTCAAGAGGAAGCTCATATTTTTCGACCATGGATGTTCTATGTCATTTCCCGGATTATTGACAATAAGGAACACTTTGACTAGGCTATGTTGATTAGTGAGATTATTCACCAACAACTCACAGGATTCCTTAAATTCCATGAGTTTCGCATGGTTTCTTATCTTGTATACTTAATTGCTTTCCAAGGCAATTTTAGAACTTTGAAGACCATTGGAACCCTTGGCTCTCAACATGTTCACGAATATTACTCACAATTGGAGTTCTCAAAGGCTGAACAGGATTTTAAACAGGTGAATGATTACTTCTTGATGAAGACAGCCAGAGACCTTGATAATGAGATGCACATCAGAATATCGGGCGAGGCAAAATCAGAAAATGAGAGTTGAGCAGATTGGTTCATCCAGTTTCCCACTTTCACATATATTCGAGTGTATGGTTACACCAGAGAGCCTATGATGCTACTTAGATATCCATTGGACAAGGTCTTGTTCATGGAGTTCCTAAGACAGGTTCACGATGTTCATACTTTTCTTCGCAATCGGCACAAACAAGCATTCACCTTTCCTTTTGGATTGGGTATTTTCAAATGTAGGACGGCTACTGATTGCAAGTTGACGGGCAACGATTTGTCAAAACTCAATCTCAAGTATCTCACTGAGAAGCGTTTCTATGATCCCTTGGGTCACTATGCGGCTCGGTTGGAGCGAAGTCAGTCACATAGGCCAGCATTTGAGTACTTTTGGGTCAATTGCGAAGATGAATTTGAAGTGCACATAGGTCACTATTGTAGACTTACTCTTCCTCAGCTTGTTGATTTTCTATCAGAAGACGTTGAAGGTTTGTTAGATGATGACGGAGAGGTGTTACTTAGCACATTCGTCAAGGATCAAGTTGCTCGCCAGCCACTTCGCCAATCAGTTTGGTATGCCAAAGAGAGTACTTGAGTGGAGCTGTCAAGAGGGGTTATCAAGACTAGCATGTATTTCTTGGACAGCAAGAGGAGACGGAAGGAAGTTCTAGGTGTAGAGCCACTAGGTGTTTTCTTCACTATTTTCTACATTGAGGTCGAGACCTAGAGTTAAGGCCATAATGCATCCACCTAAAGGTGTCAGAGTTAGTGGAAACACAAAGGGAATGAACAAAAGTAAGTGAAAGCAGATCGAGAAGGCACCGGAAGTTCCAGTAGAGCCAGTGGTGCAAGCTGGAGTTGGGTGTTCATCTCCTGGTTCACCATTTTCTCCTCAGTCACCTCCCATCCAGATTGATATTGACTCAGAGCCAGAATTGTCGGTTTGTGAAACTTCAGTACCAGTTGATCCACCGGAGAACGACACAGTTGCAACAGTTTCGCCCAGAGAGGTTGATATTGATCACTCATCATGGCTTGAGAGGACTTTGGAAAGAAGAAGGCGAAAGCCTTCCTATCAGCTGGATCTATCTGAGTTTGGTAGTCCCTATCAAGATAAGTCAAACAAGAAGATCAAAAAGTAGGTGCACATAGAGAAGACTCCTAGAGCAGAGATCGTTGTTGAGGTTGCTACACCACCTAAGGGCAAGAGTCTGGATGAAGTTGAAGTTGGTGATTTCACCTTCATCAGAGCTAATCTTGGTAGGAGCACTTGGCACGTGGATGTGAGCCTCTTTAAGGTTGTTGCAAGTAATCTTGAAGAGAAAGTCATGAAGGATAGAGAAGACAAGGTAGCCCTCAAGGCTGAGAATAAGCAGCTACAACAGTACATCTCGGATCTTCTTCATGGAACCTCAAGCAAGGCACAAGTTCTTCCACAACTTCGAGAGACACCTGTAGATCAACAAAAGTTGGGTCGGTTAGTCAATCGTGGAAAGCTCTTGGGCAATTGGATTGAGGGTTTCATTGTTGCAGGCATATACCTTCTCACAGAATTATATCAGTTGAGGTACGATGCACATGATCTTCGTCAAGGAATCTAGCGGCTTGAATTGACTATGGTAAAGAGCAAACCGAAGGACTTGATTCTTATTTCTCAGTTGGCAGTTGCATACGATGCCGTTGTAGCAAATGAGGATAAAAGGAAGCTTTTCGCTTGGAGAGAACAACACCTCTTCAAGGTGGAAACATATGAAAGAATCTCTACAAAGCTGGATGCAATCAAAGAAGATGTTGCCGGTGCACTCAAACTTGTGAGCGGATTCGTCACTTAGATCCCGTGCTATTATCTTCATGAAGATGGTACATACGTTGATCTCAAGGTTGTGCAAACTGAGTTCCAAAATTTGGTGCATGACAGTCTTAATGGTGATCCTGTGGCAGCCAAGTTGAATCACTTCTCGGTGATGTCAATGAACTTCGACAAGTTAGTTGAAGAAGTCAAAGAGTGCCAGAAGATGATCAAGGATGGAGAGAAGGAGTTGAGTAGACAGTCTATCATTGTGGATAGCGTTAGAGTGCTAGAAGATGAGACAGTTAATGAATTCATGGAGGAGGTGATAGCCCAGGACGGCTTGGAGTAGACAGACAGATGGATCTCCAGTTATTTCCGAGGATAGAGTCATAAGCAAAAGTCAACTCAACGTCATTCTTGAGTTCTGATTGCTGATTTCATGCATGTTTATCTCATCTTTAAGATATCTTTTGGAGGAGGTCGGACTTTTAGTTAGGATCCAGTTAACTGATGTTAGTTATCAGTTGACTTTCATTTCAATAAGGACTTGTATGTTGCAAACGTCCATTTTAATTTAGTTTAGTTCAATTAACTGAAGGGAGTTTTTGAGTTAACTGATTAGTTGCTTATAGTTAGACTTAAAGAAACTCTTGCATGCTTGCAAGATTGATTGTAAACTCAAGGAGATTTTAGGGTTCCCTACTCCTTGAAGTTCTATAAATAAGAGCACCCTTGCTCATTTGTAATGAACTTTTGCTGTAATAACAAATTGTTGTGCCACCTTGCGTGCAATATTGCTATACTGTATTTGTTCACTTAGTTAAATATAATGCTGGTTTGATCGTTCATTGTGTGTGTGTTGTAATGTCCCCTTTTTCAGTGTGATCTTGTTTGATGATGGTTAGCCTATTACTCGGACTCTCATAGGTTGACGGGATCTGGTTAGGGGGTCAGTGGCCGTTTTTGGTGGGTATTGTCATTCCCACTCCTTCACTTCAGTATTGGATTCAATATAGGCATTTGTTGTTCAGTGTTCGCCACCTTCCGACGACACGGGAAAATACTAAGTTTGGAGGGAGTTATGAATATTTTTGTGGTTAAGTTAATTATTTAACTTATTGGTATATTATAAAGTCAAATTGACTTTATAAAAGTTAAAAAGCCACTTAAATATATTAAAGTAATGACTTAAGGATTATAAAGTGAAAAATTAAATCACTCAAGTCAATTAAAGGTGCGCTCACTTCTTAAAGTGGAAATTAAAACTATTGAATGGAATTAAATACATTTTAATGTATTTAATAGCAAATGGCGTCACTTTTAGAGAATCGTGCCTTTTTGGAGATATAAGGCAAAAGGGGCAATTCAACCTCATAAAATTTTATGATAATTTGAAATTGCTTCTATATTATCTTCTCTGTGCATTTCTTTGAGACAAGGGTTATAGTGAATTACGACCATTGGAGAGCGAGAATTCTTCAGTGTTTTGCAGAGTTGAGGCTGTGAAAGACCAGCTGAATCTTTGCTATAGGGATGGCTTCATTTCAGAAGTCAATTTGATCTTCATTAGAGATTTACTTTTCAGTTGTTCACAGTTTTCAATAAGGAAGGGCAAATTGGTTGAGTTTCCTTCATTCAACAGCTATAGGCAACAAAGATCTCCAGCTGTACCTTTCTCCTTGTTGACCGTACATTCTCCTTGAGTTGGTTGTACTACTCTTGGGAGGCGTGTTTCTCAAAAAGGCTAAAACGCCTTTCTTTTGGGCTCACATTGGTTATCATCTTGGACGCCTTGATCTCTCAAGGCTTTTGATGTAGTTTCTGAGCAGGAGAAATCCAAATCTAGAGGTGGATGTAATGTCCCCTTCTCAAACTTGATCTTTCCAAAGGGATCATGGCCTTTTCTTTGGGAACCCGAAGGCTCATCGGAAGATAAATTAGGGTTTCCTATTTTTGAGGAGGTCATTGCTCAGAGATGATGGATTCAATGGCGGATTCTTTCTGGGTTTTCAGAGAGCTTCGCAGTGGTATGTTCGTCTCGGCGTTCAGAGCACTTTCTGGAATTTACTATTTTTAGTAAATTCTAATTTTGGCAGCTTTCCAGTTGGGTTCAGCTCGGTCGACTTCCTGCTTCAGTTTGGTCTAATGTTGTGTTCAGTATTGGCTCCGGGGCACTTTCAGAAGGATAAGTTAAGTCATTTAATTAAAAAAGTCACGTTTTAAATATTATGTTTTAACGTTGACCCCTTGGCCTAGATTTAATGACTTAACGTTGTTTTAAAAAGTGGTCTCAAAGGGTGGCGCCATCATTAAAGTTATATTTAATATTTGATTCTCCTAAGTCAAAGCAAGGTTAAGAAGGGGCGCATTTATCAAGGTGATGACTCATTTAAAATATGATTATTGAGTTAAAAGGAAAAGGACGCCATATTGAAGAAGGAGTTAGGGTTTCGACTTGAAGATGAGATTAGGGTTTCATGAAGTCAGCTGGAATTGATATAAGGAAGACTTGGTTCATCATTTGGACATCTTTGGTCTATGCTAATGTTATGCTGCCGAAATGGTTGCGGAATTACTTCGAGGAATGAATGCCTCTTAGTCTGGGCTCGACTTCGTGCTTGAGAGACAGCACCTAGTGGAGAGGTTAGATTATTTGAGTGATTTTATAGTAAGTTTTTGCATTGTTGTAGAGTTATTGCCTTGAAGTTCAGATTTTTGCATTTCATACTTTTCTAGAGTTGCTGATTTGATACAGCAGATTCATGTTTGTAATCGTAAGTCAAAAAATACCAAAAAAAGAGTTCTGGGTGTTGAACATTTCCCATTGTCTAGGATAGGCGAAGCTATAGTTTAAATCTCAGATTTTTATGTTAAGTATTTATTTTTTAAGGAAGGATCGAACTTTTCAGCAGGCCGTACCCTTTGTTGCTGTCTTGAATTCCGTGCTACTTGCATTTAAGGCATTTGGGGTCTGTTTAAGTGTTTGATCTTGGTCGCCCTGGTTGTTAGAGTGCATTGCATTTTATCCCACTTCTTTCAGGTCAGATTTAAGGAAGTTACGAACTATTCTATGAATTTGTAAGTTGCTGATTATGTAACACAAAGTGCAGATCTGATACATCAGTTTATGAAATCTGCATCTTCCTTTATTGGTTGGTGTCAAGATTGCCTTATAACCTTTGCAGAGGATTCTTATTGTATGCACCATTGAAGAGCACCAAATATTCTGATTTTGCAGGCAATGATATGTTGTAAGCTGGCAGTAGTACTGACCAGTTGTTATTTTAATATTGCCTATTTGCTGTTGTAATAGTCTAGCTTCTTCAATCATTATTGTAATAGTTAGAGCTCCGCCCTATGGTAGCTACTCTCCCGTCTTGGGTCAGCAAGCACATTCTGGGTGTCGAGTATTTCCAGTTCCAGCATTTAATTCAAGCATTTAATTTTGTAATCACTCCGTCATATGGTCGCCCCTCACTCCGCATTGGATTGGGTAGCACATACTTATGCTGAGTTCTTTTCTATTTAGAATAGAAGACCTTCGACCAATGCCCATCACCGGCCATACCGTTAGAGTTACAAAGATAAGCGCTTGTTTTGGATCCTTCTCGACCAATGCTCGCCATCATCGGCTATATTCTCGGTTAGAGTTGTTTTCTTGCACGCTTTTTTTCTCCTCTAACCTTTAACTGCACCGCTTTGTAATTTGTAAATTGAAAACGAAAAAATTTGCCTCGAATATTTCGGAAGTTGTTTTTCTTTAGATTACATGGTTCTTGACTGGCAAGCTCTAGAAATTCTTATTTAATTAATCTGGAGGTTTTCGAGTATGTTTGTTGTATGTAATCTCTTTGTTGCAATTATTTAAAACTTATTACAATGGCAGTTTCTCAGTTTTTGCTTTAAATTCTATTTTACCATCATTTTATGCTTGGCGCACTTCCTTAAAGTTGCCTAAAAATTCACCAAAACAAGCAAAAACAACAAACAGTTAGTGTTCAGTTCAGAAGTTGAGGTTGAGCCAGCTGGGCTCATCACACATGTCTTGTTATGCAATTTGCTGTCCCAATTTTATTCTTGTTGTGATTAATAAGCTTTGCTTCATATCTACACCTCAGATAGAGTATTTTACCTCCTGGGGAATTTAGAGATGAAGATTATCATTTGATGTTGTTTGTAGTAATCTTGTTTGCAGCCTACACCTCGGATAGAGTATTTTACCTCCTTGGGAATCCTGTGATTGAGCTTGTTGTTTAATGTTTGTTTCTAGTAACCTACTTTCAGCCTACACCTCAGATAGAGTATTTTACCTCCTTGGGAATCTTGAGAACTAGTTTACCATTTGTTGTCGTTTTCAATAACCTTTATTTCAGCCTACACCTCAGATAGAGTATTTTACCTCCTTGGGAATCCTGTGATAAAGTTTATCGTATGAAAATTCCCTGCTCCTAATTCCTCTTGCTCTGTTTATCTAGAGGAGATAGGATAGTTTTAGCATTAGCTTAGTTGTAGTTAAGATCTGCGAAAACCAGAGAAAAACCTTAACTGCAATGTATTGGTTTTCTTAACCTTGTGCCTCTTCCAACTGAGTCAAAAAGATAGGATTTAGAATAATTTACTTTTTCATGCATATCAGCAAAAGAGAGAGCTTCCCCTCCTAATTTGAAGAGCAGTTCAACTGTACATAGCTGTCTGTTGCCAATATGCACTCTAGAGGTGCGAATTGTAATGCCAACATGATCCATGCATGATTGTAAATGGCTTTGGTAATGGACTTTGACTTGATTATGCTAATTTGGCCCAATCAGGTTTTGTAATTTCTTGTATTGTTCTATACTAATTTGTTGCATGAAGAGTCCAAAAAATAGTGGGGTGTCTATCCGTGGAAGATGATGGATTAGTTGAGTCATTTGAGGTACTTGGTATTGTAATGGGTTGTCTTTGAGTTCATGGAGGATTAATATATGAAGGCTTCAACTCTTTTTAAGAATTGTTTTATTATGAAGTGCTTAGTTCTTTTGGCGAGCTGGTTTATGTGAAACCCTCGAGTCCGCTGGGGCCAAGTTTTATGTTGAGTCATTGCCTATCTCTCTTGAAACATTGCTTTATTGTGAACTACTTAAGTTTGCCGGGTCATTGCTTCATGTGATGTCATTTGAAATTTTTTTTGCTTATCCATTGCTTTGATTTGTATTTTTTCAACCCAAACAGTCTCTAACCATGCATGTTGGTAATTAACCTTGGAATCCCTGAGTCGAATTCATGAAATCCTTGCTGAAATTGAATTCCTGTTAGGATTTCTTTGAATAAAATCTTTGTAGAAATTTTGGGAATAAATTCAATGATTGACAAATACCTTCAGGTCCTTGGGTCAAGTGGCTAGAGGATTATTATCAGTCATGATTGAGTCATAAAAGGAGAAAAATTGAATAGTAGCTTGCAAATAATTGCTGGCTAAGGCTAAAGAGAACAATTAATGTACAAAGATGTCCTTACACCAAATGGCTTAGTTAAACAAAAAGATTGATAGTAAGTGAAAAATGATTTGTATTGATGACTAGATTCTATCCATAGATCTAAAGATGGGTATTGTTGCTACGAACAATATATACTCAATAGATATGTTCTTTTATGTTAAGAAATAAACTATGGTAGTTAGGAACCTAGGAAAATCTCCTAGAAATCCTTTATACATTTTTTACTTGACCATTTTGCCAATTTGCTTTACTCTTTAGAGTTTTGTTGTACCCAAACCAAATTTTTTGCGTCATTAAGGAATTTTTCTTAAAAGAGTCTAAACCTTGTAAAATGTTGTCAAAATACAGTTTTTGGGCAAGTTAAGTATGGACTTTGGTCAGTGTAATGTCAGTCGTTAACGACAATTGGTCAGGGCTTGGTGTTAAAACCTGAGCCTGGAACTCAAAGCAGGACATTTTGTGATGAGAGATGCTGAAGAGATACTTCACGATAGAGGAATACCCCTATAAGGTCAATTCAGTAGTCAGAACGGTGAAGATATTAGCATGAAACAGATGGAAATTTCAAGCAAAAAGAAATTCTGCGCCCCTGTAGCCCAAGGGCGCCCTTCATTCTGAAGGCCCAAATTTAGTACGTTTTGGTTGTAGATGTTTCAATCTCTTCAGAATTCAGTCAACTTTTCGGCAAGCTATCAAGCGAGGTCGTATGATGTAATGTCCCCCTTTTTTTAGCGTGATCTTGTTTTGAGTGTGTTAGCCTATTACTTAGACCCTTGTGGGCTAACTGTTTTGATTAGAGGGTCAGTGGTATCAGAGCATTCAAACATCATTGTCAAGTGCCAAAAACCAAAAACACAGCAATCAGAAGTTTATATCAGCATATATCAGCTTTACATGACAAGTGTTTGACAAAATTCCCATGGCAGAAATTGAAAGGTTTTGAGTCTATATTAGCAGGGCTCATCACAGTGGTATCAGAGCTCTGATCCTGCCAGCCTGAAGGGTTAGCAACTTCTATGCGGTCACACCAGGACAAATTTGACAGGTATTGTTCACACAGGGGTTGAACAGCAAAGTGGTTATCATGGCTTCTAAATTTGTTGATGAAGTAATGGTTGCTTATGAGGAATATATAGCATTTCCAGATAAGATAAAAGATCACCTAGACTTCGAACAATATATGGAGCATCGGATGGTTTATAATAAGCAACGAAGCAAATCAAAGAAATGTGAGCAGAAAAATGTAGAGAGCATTTCAAATAATATTCAGCAGAAACCTATGCCATCACAACAAAGATTAGCTCGTAGCTTGCAGCAGTCTGAAGACTCCATTTCAAGACAAAGCTCATCACAAAACAAAAAGAAATTGAGTTTCCTTGATGTGTTGGGGTTAAAAAGGGATCAATCAGCAATTAGTGACCAGCATACAGCTGATCTTATGGAGGACAAAAATCAGACTTACATAGAAGTAGATGTTGGGCACAGGACACTTCAGGATGAGCAAGTGTTGTATGAAGACAAACCAGTTGCCTTAGAACAGCCACAGGAAGATAAGGTTCCTTGTGATGCTTCATCAATTACTATGAAAGAAGAAGTGTATAGAAATATGGCTTCTACAACATCTTTTGAGACAACTTCTATTGAAGAGAAAGTTTTACACCATGATAGTGGTTTTGTTGAACCCCAGGAAGATATTATCAACACTAACGGAGATGATATCAGCCTTGAGATCAATTCTGATTTTATGAACAGCAGTCCATTACTTTCACAAAATCATGAGGTGACGGATAAAGTACATGAAGATGGTCATGTTATGGAATCTCCTAACATTAGCATTGAAGTTTTGCATGTTGAGCTTGAAGAATGTTTGGTGGATTCAAGTCACAAACAGTCTGATTTTATATATCAGACCTTGGAAGATGTGAACAAAACTCAAGTTTTGTGTGATGGGTGGCTACAAAGGGCTAAGAAGGCAAAGATGTTGGCTGCTCAAGCAAAACAGCGTTTGCAAGAGGTCAAGGAACGCTGCAGCCAGCTAGATCAAGCAAAGAAACAAAGGGAGTCACACCTTAGATCTCTAATTCTTCCAAGAGAAGAACTTGTAAGAGGTGAGCATGCTATGGATGGACTTGCAGTGACTTTGGCAACAAAGGTGTGTGAGGATATTGTCATAACAGCAGCTTCTACCTTGCCAGTTGGGCCATCTTATGAGGTACATAGCAGCAGTACCTTTGATGATATTGTGTGCGAAGTTGATAGCACACACAATGTTGCTTATCAGTTTGTTGAGCCAATTCAGGAGTATGAGTCGATTTATTGTTCTAGGGATTCTGAGATGGGTGATTTAGATCAGCATGGAGTGATTGTGCAGTTTTTGAATAATCCATTATTCGAGTTTGATGGTGGATTAGTCTATGATAATCCACTCTTCCAGTTGGAAACTGATCACACTTTTGATACTAGTTTGGCTTTGGGCAATGATCACAGTGTTTGGGATCTTTCCAATACATCGGGGTTCCAAACAGGACTCACGAAGGAGTTTTACAGTGTGTACATGGTGAGGAGTGCTTACAGTTTTGCCTTTGATCCACCTGTACATGATTCGTATTCAATGCACAATTCTTGTGCGCATGATGATTCTCTTTGCGTAGTCGAGGGAAGCAAATCATTTTTGTGCTCAGAGTCACCATCTTCACGAGGTGAGACTAGAGGCTGCAAGTTCCAGACTGAGTTGTTTGCAAGGGATTACTTGCAAGATCAAAGGTTGGATTACCATCATGCTGGTGTGTACCTGACAGAGTTTGCTACTCCTGGGTTTCATGGAGGTTGTAGTGGTAGTGGACATGATGGTTTGGTTAGTTATCACATCCCTAGGAGTTTTAGAGGGACTGTCGAGAGATGTGTTGCGGATGCTTCCCAATATTCTTACTTTATTACGATGGATGGATGTGAGTACCGTTTATATTGGGATCCAGGTGGCGACAGGATTGGTACTGTGTTTTGGTTGGGTCCTAGT
>VDFB02281953.1:0-14977 GCA_007258455.2 Sequoia sempervirens
TTAATGCAAAATAATGAAGACTAATCTTTTGATATTGGTTGTTGTGCTTAAAGCTCATTTCGGGTATCCTTGCTATCCAAACATTCATGTAGCATGTTACAAGTTTTGGTATGTCTAACTGCATTTCTTTGGTTGATATTGAAATTGATGGAAATCAAGATTTGGTCTTGGTTGTGGCATTCCCATTGGCTCTAGAATATATTTCGTGGAATTCAAAGCTTGCTACCTTTTGGTAATTATGCTATCTTATGTATGACCTATTTATGGGTCCCTTGGTAATGTGGTAAGGATATCTTTATGTGCGACCTATCCTTTGAGTCTAGTGCTAGTGTGCCAAGCCTTATTGAATATTTCAAGGTTGTTCTTCAATTCGACATGTTTTTCTAGGCCGACTTACTTTGTTCTATGGGTACATATATATATATAGAACATCTCTTTGGTTTGAGAAAGGAAGTGTGGTGTGTGCCAAAAAAAGTGTAAAGGATTATACGATAAGAAATAGAGAAGGAATTAGAAGGCAAGTGTTAAGAAGAATTAATCAGTAGTGCAGAGGTTGCGCAAGGAAAGTGGGCAAAAGATTCTTGATCGGATCTGTTGCAGATAGATATTGTGCTTTAATCTAGAACTGACTTCATGCATATATAGATGTAGCTTCATCAGTTTATTTTTGTTGGTGAGACTATTTTGTAATAAGATGTTTTTGTATTATTTGGGTAGTGAGCCCACCAGTAGTGAGCATTACCTACAGTGAGCATTTTGGTAGTGAGCCCTTGTAAAAATCACCTTAACCAATGTTCTATAATTGAGAACTAACATTCTCTGTGGTTTTTCCCTTTTTGGGTTTCCACATAAATTCTGGTGTTCATTGTGCATGGTTTTGTTAAGTTCTTTCATGTTCATATTTGTTTTATTATTATCTGATTGATTTAAGATTACTCTAGATTAATTAAAGTCAAGAAAATTGTTTTATGATAACTGATTCACCCCCCCTCTCAGTTATCTAGACTGTTCAATAGATACCTGAGAGAGAGGGAGTGTGAGAGAGGGGATTGGAGTGAGAGAGAGTAGTCTAGGTAGGGTGGGAGGGAGTAAGACTTGAGAGAGAGAGAAACTTGAGAGGGAGAGAGAGAGTTATCTAGTTAGGGTGGGGGGAAAGACTTGAGAGGAGAGGGGTTGGGAGGGATATTTTGAGGGAGAGACCTGGGAGAGAGAGAGAGAGAGATTTGAGAGAGGTAGATCGAGTGAGAGAGAGAGAGAAAGAATTGAGAGGGAGAGAGAGAGGGAGTGTGAGAGAGGGGGTTGGAGTGAGAGAGATTCATCTAAGTAGGGTGAGAGGGAGTGAAACCTCAGGGAGATAGACTACTACATTGGAGAAAGAGAGTTATCTAGTTAGGATGGGAGGGAGAGACCTAAGAGAGGGAGAAGGGGTGGGAGGGATATTTTGAGGGAGAGACCTAAGAGAGAGGGAGTGTGAGGGGGTTGGAATGAGAGAGAGTAGTCTATGTAGGGTGGGAGGGAGTGAGACCTGAGAGAGAGAGAGAGACTTGGGAGGGAGAGAGAGAGTTATCTAGTTAGCATGGAGGGGAGAGACTTGAGAGAGGGAGAGGGGTTGGGAGGGATATTTTGAGGGAAATACCTAAGAGAGAGGGAGTGGGAGACACCTAAGAGAGATACATGAGAGAGAGAGAGAGAAAGATAAAGACCTAAGAGATGGAGTTAGAGTGCATGTGTGTGTGAGTGTGAGAGAGAGAGAAAGACCTGAGAGGGAGAGAGAGAGAGGGGGAGTGTGAGAGAGGGGGTTGGAGTGAGAGAGAGTTGTCTAGGTAGGGTGGGAGGGAGTGAGGCCTGAGAGATAGAAACTTGAGAGGGAGAGGGATAGTTATCTAGTTAGGGTAGGGGGAGACCTAAGAGAGGGAGAGGGGTTGGGAGGGATATTTGAGGGAGAGACTTGAGAGAGAGGGAGTGGGAGACACCTAATAGAGAGACCTGAGAGAGAGATAACTGAGAGAGAGAGAGAGATGAGAGGGAGAGAGAAAGATAAAGACCTAAGAGAGGGAGTTGGAGTGTGAGAGAGAGATACCTGAGAGGGACCGAGAGAGGGAATGTGAGAGAGGGGGTTGGAGTGAGAGAGATTTATCTAAGTAGGGCGAGAGGGAGTGAGACTTGAGAGAGAGAGACTACTGTCAGAGAAAGAGAGTTATCTAGTCAGGATGGGAGGGAGAGGTTTGAGAGAGGGAGAGGATGTGGGAGGGATATTTTGAGGGAGAGGCCTAAGAGAGAGTAAGTGTGAGAGAGGGGGTTGGAGTGAGAGAGAGTAATCTAAGTAGGGTGGGAGGGAGTGATACTTGAGAGGGAAAGAGAGTTTTATCTAGTTAGGGTGGGTGGGAGAGAACTGAGAGAGGGAGAGGGTTTGGGAGGGATATTTTGATGGAGATACTCGAGAGAGAGCCCGAGTGTGAAAGAGGGGTTGGAGTGAGAGATATTTTTCTAGGTAGGGTGGGAGGGAGTGAGACACGAGAGAGAGAGAGACTTGAGAGGGAGGGAGAGATTTATCTAGTTAGGGTGGGGGGAGAGACCTGAGAGAGGGAGAGGGGGTTGGAGGGATATTTTGAGGGAGAGACCTAAGAGAGAGGATGAGAGAGAGAGACTTGAGAGAAAGAGATTTGAGAGGGAGAGAGAGACCTGAGAGAGAGACTTGAGAGGGAGAGAGAGGGAGTGGGAGAGACTTGAGAGAGAGAAACTTGTGAGGGAGAGAGAGTTGTTTAGTTAGGGTGGGAGGGAGAGACTTGAGACAGGGAGAAGGGGTGTGAGAGATCCAAGAGACAGAGGGTGGGAGGGATAGAGCAAGGGAGATAAAGTTGTCTAGTTAGGGTGGGAGGTAGAGACTTGAGAGAGGGAGAGGGGGTGTGAGAGATCTAAGAGACAGAGGGTGGAAGGGATAGAGCGAGGGAGAGACTTGAGAGAGAGGGGTGGGAGGGATAGAGAGAGGGAGAGACTTGAGAGATAGGGGGTGGGAGGGATAGAGGGAGGAAGAGACTTGAGAGGGGGAGTTATCCTATACATTAAACCCTCAACCCTATACCTTAAACCCTAAGGATGGAAGACAAGGTAGAGATTGTAGGAGAGACCTAGAGAGGGTTGAGAGATCTAATGCGTATGTATTGGTTAAGAGGGAAGGAGGCAGCGAGGGAGTGAAAGGTAAAACCTCAACTATCCTTCAATGATCATAAACCGTGAACTCTAAGTGTTATCAAAGTGGTTGAGAGAGACACAAAGAGAAAGAAAAGTTAGTTTTTTGTCAATGCAGCTCATTTGGCGAGTGCCAAATGGGATGTGTCATTTGGAGAGTGCCAAATTCTATGCTCACCAAATGAGCTGCTTATGGACATGATTTTCTCATAAGGGTACCAAATTTTCACATATTTTTGGTTGTGTTAACCATCACATTTGCACGTCTTTCAATGCAAGAATATTAAAAAACCATGATGACGTTAGGATCTCTCTTAGCTATCTAAATATATATATATTTTTTACATTTTGATTATGTTAAGGTTTTCATCCATAACTTCTCTTATTATTGCCTCTATTTTTTGTCAAAAACCAATATGTGCTAGTTTTAGGATAGATTTTTACTCGTTCATCAAATCCTGAAATAAATTACATTTTTTAAACTACACTCCATTCTACACATAATGAAAAAAAAAGAATCGACTTTTGATTAGTTTTCAAAAAAATTAGGAGGGAGCTCGCTCAAATTTTAGCTTTTCAGGATGTGTCCACTTCAAAAATTCATAAAGTATTATATATTCATTAAAAAAATTAGCCAAAAGAACGAGGATAAACTACATGGTGTTAGCTAATTTCTCACCATTCAAATTTTTGAAATTCTAATAAAGTTAATGAAAATGGGGGAGCCCTCAGGTGCTATGCTATTTTTTTGATAAAAATGGGACTTGTTTTAGGCACCCCCTTTTTGGAGCCCTTCAATTAGTATCTTAGAAACTAGACTCAGAGCACTTCAACTCTTGTTCTTGTTGTGTCTTCAAATTTTGAGCGTAACTATCTTCATTTTCTCACGCACATCAAATTTTGTTGATTTCAAAAAAAAAATGGCATCTTAAGAGCCATTTTTGTGTCACATCTTGGTGCACTTACCCAAAAAACTAAAGTAAAATAAAACAACTCTTAAATAAATAAAGTAATATATTTTCCGTATTTTTTACATAGATCTATTTAAGATATCTATAATGGTAATTTAAAACAAATCATTTAGATAGTTTTTCAATTGTTCATCAAAATCAAATTTAAAAACAAATTGCAAAGTCCACTTTGAAAATTAAATTAGTTTAATCATTTCATTTAAGTTAGATTGAGTATTTATGTCATTAAATAATTAAAAAAATTTTGAAAAAAGGCTCATAAATAAATTATTCAAACAATTCAACCAAAACATTCAAACCAATCTAACACATTCAAACCAATCTAACACATTTCAAATATTTGTAATTCGCACATCTGAACACCTAATAAATTATTTTGACTTGATCTCACATATAATTTGGGTTGTATCATGATTTTATCTAAACTTTATTCATTCCCCAAAACCTTCCCCTCAAACAATTATATAAAATCATGATACAACCCATTGATCTTGGGTTCGACTCTACTCTCGTGTTTAAGAGGGGAGACTTCTTGCAAACGGTAGCTCCCACCCGCAGGGAACTAGTCTCGCCCCATCTCGCTTCAGGTACCCAAGATATGGGCTACTGGGCTAGATCATGGGGACACCCCTATTGTAAATAATAATAATGTAATCATTGAAATTATCATTTTATTTAAGTTTGATAGATTTAGTCAAGACATCAAAGAGATTATAGTTACATGTGTTACATACCATATTATGTACATAAGAAGACTATTGAAAAAAATATTATTAAAGAATAAATGATCCAACTAGTGAGTTCAAAAAACTTTTTATTATGAATTTACATTGGGTGAAATTAATCAATATGTATGAAATTTCTATTCTCCAAGTGTAGATAATGTAAGTTAATTTATTCTTCAATAAAAAATATATGCATATTTAAGATTGCACAAATATATTAAGTGTGTTTTTCTATGACAATGAGCACCTTGATTTGGGTGTACCATAGATCAAACATTTTCTAAAGATCGCAAAAATAAACATCATAGAAAATTGAATAAAATTAATTGTTTTGTTGTGTGATACGATAATGATGGTGATTTTAATTATAGAATTGTACTTTCTACAATGGTTAATTCAAGTTAGGTTTGAAATGACATAACCGTTTTCTTTTCTTCTAGTATTGACACTTGGCCTATAAAGGAAAAACTTCATCAATATCATGAGGCACTATCTAGTCAAATTTATAATCTCACCTAATAGTCACTAGATTTCATTCATTAATAGTTTACAGATTTTCACGATCTTCTATAGTATTAATTAACATCTAATTGTATAATTTAAACAATAGATACATGCACTTGATTCAAATCATATATTTAGAATATCTCTTCAATTAAATAGAAGAACATGTCTAATAATCTGAATGTAGCCATGTTCCTATACAATTACTTTATTCACAAAAGCAACTTGAACATGCTTCACTATTTGTACTTTTAATTTTAGAGTAACTTATAAATTTTGATAGATATAGTTTTTAAGGTGTTAAACTACTAATTAATTTACATAACCTTGTTCAAGAATAAAATATTGTCAATTTTGTAGTATCATTACACAATAGTAATTTATTTATACTCCCAAGCTTCTCCAATGCAATCAAATAGTTTAAACAATTTACTTATGTGCTTTCCTTTTTTTTCTTCCACTTAGTAATTTATTTATGTGTTTTTCTCATTTTTCTTCTAATTTATTTATGTGCTTTCCTCTTTTTTTCTTCCACTTGACAATTTACTCATGTGTTTTCCTCTATTTTCTTCCACTTAAATAATTTACTTATTTGTTTTCCTCCTTTTTCCTCCACTTAAACAATTTACTCATACGCTTTCCTCCTTTTTCTTCCACTTAAACATTTTACTTATATACTCTCCTTTTCCCTCCACTTACTATAATTCTTTAGGCTTTATTTCATGACGATGTGACATGTAACTTTTCTCTGTCTCAAAAATTAAGAATGTAGTTTGTAAAGCCATCAATAAAAGAAGGCCAGGCAAATTAAAACATGAACATCTTTTCTTTACAATTCTTCTAAGATGATAGGTGGCTATTATTTTATTTATAAATTATTCGATTTACAAAAACATTATTGAGGAATCAAATCTTAGTCCAACTTTTCAAAAAATGATACTAGATCCTTCTTTGACACAATAGACATATTTATTGTTTTACTCATTATATAAAACAAGGGCCAATTGATAGGTATTTGACAATACTACATAACATGACACATATTCAACAATTATTAGACAAGATAGATACCAACAATCTAATTTTATTGTACTTCAAAATTCAAGACTAAAAGCATGTCGAAAAAATCTTTATTATTATTCATTAAAAATTCAATAATTTCATATTTTAACATTACAATGACCCTAATAAAAAATAATTATATAAATTACAATCAATTAAACATAAAAAAAAATTGAACAATTACATAGATAATCTATCTACGAAGAAAAACCAACAATAAAGATCTCTCTTCAATTAAAAAAATCCATATATAAAAATTTCTACATCACCTTTTTTAATAAATAGTTTAATGATTTTTGTTTCTTTTTCTTGTAAAATATCCGCTAGTATTGAAATCCCGTTGATCACGAGATTCCAGTCCGTGCATAAACTTGTCTTCATAATAGTAAATGTGGGACATATAAGGAATTGTCTATTTCTACGGATGAGAATCATATCTCACAATAATTATGTTTTATATAATCAAATGAACCAAGGAAATTTATGTGTAGTTATCAAATAGATGTAAGTCAATAAATTATGGGACTCCCTTCCCAATGTCTAATATGCATTATTTTTGCTCCACTCTTGTCTTTTGGTTTAGATGTTACAATCAAAGCTATCTTTTTCATTAAAGTTAGAGAAAAAAATTATTCGTTTTTCTATAAAGTTTTTAGTTGAATGGGAGGTAAATAAACATGAGTTTAATATAAGATATCACGGGTTCGAATTTATAGGAGGGTCCAATTTGCCATAGTCATTTAGGGATCGAACATAGTTCAATCATACTTTTAAGAGATATGGATGTTTGTGGATGTTGTAATCCAAGATCATACCATTATCCTCACCAATTAAACTACAACCCTTCAAGAAATTATATCCTTTCTTTTTTTTTTGGATAGAAGGCTAGTGCCTATAATTATATATTAATATTGTAATATTGAGGATTACATAGAAGCTAGAATTATAGTACTGCCATTAAAAGTGACATTCGTAGGTTTAACAAAATGAGCCCAATTCTACAAATACATCTGTAGGTAAATGTTTGGGCTCAACACAGAGACATACAAACCAGAAAACCAGGTCAATACATTGAATTATGCATATTATTAAAGCATTAGGGAACTTGCATATTTTTAATAATTACATTAGAAAAATCTACACATCAAAATAATGTTTCCAATAATAACCTTGAAAGATGTGATCTTTGATTCAATTTAACACATTAATTATTGTGTCTTCGAAATAAAATTTTAAAATATTATATTCTTTTGCCACTTGAAATTGCTTTAGTCAATTATTGAGTTGTATGCACTTTATCATAGAGTGAGATTTGAGTCAATTTCACTTGCACTAAAATGAATTTCATTTACTATTACACAACTTTTTGAGCTATTAGATTATTCTACTTTGTGTAAAGTATACATATATATACGTATATTCTAGTGTCTTTGAATATGAAACTACATATAAAGGTGTTTCTCCATGGAATGCTATCCATCTTATAATTATTATTGTGTAAACTTAGATAATAAAAATCATTATTGTTAATTTTAACAATGTTTATGAAATTAATATTTAACAAGTTGTAGAGATGATGAAAAGTGCACATTTAACATTTTTTCTATTTAACATTCACTTTTAGTGGCTATTTAATAAGTATAACCATATTAAGTGTATGAGTATTTTTCATACTAACCATCTTAAAATCCACACTCCATATCACTAATCCATTATAAACCTAAACACCTTGCCCATTTAACTTGTAATTTCACCACTTTGGATGCTATCATGCTACGATCTTTCTATCTCAATGGGTCCACACACTTTTGTATCTACAAAATTCAAAATCTATTTTTTTCTATTTTGACTCTTGTTTTTCTACTTCACTCTACATTGTAATTGTATCTCATCCCAAAAAAATCATAAATCGTTAGATATGCTTAATAAATAAGGAATAAAGGGAATGAAGTTAGAAGTGGAAGGAAACACAAACAAGCACCTAGAAGTAATAACAAACATACAAAACATAATAGCACACACTCGTAACACATTAGAAACCAAAAGCTCAAGGAACACTCAATTCTCACACCTACATTGATGCTACACTTAATCACCTACTCATTCTACATCCCTTCCAAGATCCAACATCCAATTTCTTAAATTTTTTTATGGGGCTTGACCAAGATATAAAGGGAAAGTTACACTTCCACACAATAGCACAAGTCCCTAAAGGTTCACATAATAAGTTACCCAATCTAGATAGTCAAGTTATGTTAGAGGGAACAAGTTACAAGTTTATAGAGCACATGAATGTAATTGTATATGGCATTTCCAAAGCCCAAAGATGAGATTGTAGATGTTCATACAAGACCATGCAAAAGAGAATAGGCTACACATAATGACATCTAGTTGACATAGAGCTCAAGGACGTACATGTATAAATTTTGATGCAAAATCTAGACCAAGACCAATCTAGAATAAAGAGTAAAACATGTCAACTAATGAATTGACTAAGTTATTATATTCCCTTCCCTCTCACATTTACTTTTCTATATTTTACTCTCCTATGTTCTTTACTTTACAATATAAAACATTCTCAAAATAATTTATTAGATCCTTTAATTTAGACTCTAAATATAAAAGAACTTAATTAAAAACAAATTAGTTTAATTCCAAAAAAAATTGGGGATCTTATCAATTACACTAGGTGATTAGATGGATGTTTAATATTTAGATTCTCTCTTGTTATTCTCCTATTTTTAGATGATATTATCCCGACACCTCACTTAATGAGGAATCTCTAGAGATAACTTGATATTTTAGTGAAGCATTATGTGATAACCATCAACTTTAAGATAATTTAGTAAAATAAAATTTATTGCTTTCAACATTTCTAAAAAGGAAGCATGTGAACTAATTCATAGTTATATAGAGATGAGAAGGTTGAAGTTGTTAGAAATTTATATGTTTACTTGGGGTCCTCTTTTTTGGCCCATGTTTAAGCTTAATTTCAACTAGTAAGTCAATAATTAGTAAGAAATATATTTCTCTTAACACCCTTGAAAAATAATTCTTTCAAGTTTAGTTTTTAGACATTTAGACAAAGATCCCCCTATTTCACTCACTAGTAATGCCTGAACTCTCTTGTATGATTATGAGATTTTGGGTTCATACCTTCAAGAAATGGTTTAAATTTAGATAGACAGAGTATTGGTGTAGTGTAGAAAAATGTATGCCATTACATTTCCACACTTAATTTGGGAATGATTAACATTAAAATGAACCTAATGCTTCCTTGATCTAGTGTTGTAATGTGTTTTACACATTCACATTAGGTTTAGGGCCTTTTAAGCTAAATAGACCTAATTTTTCCTTAATTTAGTGTTGTAAAGTGTATTTATTTACACCTTCACATTAAGTTTTGGCCCTCTTGCATTTATGTCATTCATATAATCATTAATAGGCCCCTAATACCCTTTATTATGCATCTTGAGGCTTATTTCAATCGAGATCCCAACATAATCAACAAATACACTTAAGTTTCTAAGTTCTCAACATTTCCTCAATCTAAAAAGCCCTGGTGGGACCCATACACCACCTTGGGAATATGAGTCCCACCCAGATGGGACCTATATGCCACCTTGGGTGTATGAGTCCCATTTGGCCCCTTTTTAGGGTTTTGAGAAAGAAATCAAGGTTTTGAATTCAAATTTCATGAATTTCAACATTTGGGATCTAATAAGTAGTAAGTTGGATGAAATTCCTATATAAATAAGGTTTCAAATCATTATTTCACCTAAGAATTCATCATAATTCAAGCATCCTAAGACTTCACAAGAGCTTCATAGAGTATTTAAGAGCATTTCAAAGGCATTCAAGGGCAGATTTATTCATCATTTTTTGTAGCAATTCAAGATCCATTATCATGTCAAGGGCATAAATCATCAAGCATGTTATTGAGCTAGTGTTGTGATGTAGCATTCAAGATCCAAGATTAAGCATTGTTTCATATCCAATTCAAGATCAAGATCTACATTCTTCATGGTCACTTCATGTTAGATTGCATACCTACATTTCCAAGACATCATTCAAGGTATCATTGCTCATGTTTCATTGTTTCATCACAAGGTTTAATTACCTAAATCTAGTGTTTGACCAAGGAAAACCCCTATTTCCTAACAATCAACAAGTTTTTCTCTCTCTACACGTGTGATTATAGATCTAGGTATTTTGGAGCTTGAAGGATCTTTGAAGACTAATTTGCAAGATTGAAGAAAGTTGTCAAAGTTGTCTCCTTACTTGTAAGATCACGAAAAATCACCTACAGGTTGCAAATTAGGGTTTCTGACTCAAAGATTTGGTATGAAGGAAACTATAGGATATCACCAAAGAATACCAAAATTTCAGCCAAACCCCAATATTGGGACTAAATTGCCTCTTGTGGCATATGAGTCCCAATACTACCTTTTTCCAAATTTTAGGATATTTAGATTAATTACTAACAAATTCCAATTTTGGCATAAAAACCCTAGACTAAGACTAAATCGCTCAAGCTGGCATATGAGTCCCAATGAGCATCAAATAGTAGGATTTCAAGGTTTTGGAGCTTGTTTTGGTCACATATTTCTTCCAGGTACCCCTCTACTCATTCTCAATTTGTTATTTTTCATTTTACTTTCATCTCCTAGGTCATTTAGTCAAGTTTGCATGTCATTTACATTTCTTGTCTTTCCAAGTCTTTGCTTGGTGGTGAACCCCCTTTATACCCTTAATCACAACTTAGGACACCCTTCTAGTAGATCTCTTTCCCTAATTCCATCCTTGGATTGAGATCTCTAGGGTTGTCCTTGAATGAACTAAAGTGAAATAGGTTCTCCTAGTTCCATCTCCCAAAAGGTGGAGCCCTGTTTCCTTGTGTTTCATTTTGGTGAACCCAACCTTTAGAACACCTTATTTTTTTTATTTCGAGTGCATCATAGTCCTAGATTTAGCTTACATTAACTTTGCATTAGGTCTTGCATTAGTTAATTTGCATCTAGGGTTTCAAAAAAATTCATTAGTGAAAGTGCATATAGGTTGCGTTTTTGCATCTTAGATCATCCAATTTCACTGAAATTATGCAATTACAAATAGTAAAAAAAAAAACATGTTATAAACCCTAGAAACAACTCAAAATTTGTTGAAATTGGTGCAAAAACCCTAATCTGAGATTCATACACCCCTCTAGGCGATTTAGTCATAGTTCAAGTTGTTTTTCCTACTTTCTGGGAATTTTGTGTTGTACATTTTTCAGCATTTGACCTTCCAAAAACTCTAATTGGGACTCATATTCCCCTTTGGGTTAATTAGTCATAGATCATACCTAAAACTACCATTTACATCAATGAAAACATCATCTTGGTACTTATGTTTGTTGTCATTAGATAGTTGTTTCAGTTTATTGAGTTTCTATTACATGCATTTCATTAGATCTAGCTTAATTCGATTCATTTCATGCATGGCTTAATTTCAAAATGGAAATTTTTACAACACTTCATTTTTAGATTGTTCCATAGAATAATCAGTTAGTTATCATGTTCTAAATCTGAAAATTGCATTCTCCTTTTGCATGTTTGATCTATCACTGTTTCATTTCAAATTTGTAAGACAATCATTGCATCATGTTTTCATTGCAAAAATCTATAGTTATCATACTTTATTTTCTTTTTTTAGATCTTGTTAAGTACTTTAATTTTTTTTTGTTATGTGCATATGAATATGAAGTCCTCTCCCCTCTCTTTTTGTTCATCGTTGATCCCTCTCCTATTATCCCTCCTATGAGTGAGATTAGTCTAGTGAAAGAGAATACAACCTTGGGTGATCATAACAATCATATTTTTTCTTCTCCTAGGTAATATCTCTCCTAGTTGTGAATAAGAGATTTTGGTGTTAGAATCTAACCAATTGATGAGAGTTTTGAGAACCTTAGTTGTTTCTCTCCTCCTACCTCTCTTATTAGGAAAGGAATTACTGAACAATTGGATACAACAATAGGTAATCATGGCAATCACATAACACAACAAGAGACCACTGAAACCTACCTATGTAACACTTCAACTAGTTTACATTCATATCCCAACATCTTCCCCTCTTGTGATAATGTTATAAATGATAAGGATATGTTGGTGTTAGATGATCAAATATTTAAGATCTATGACAACCCTCTTTATGTTCCTTCTGCTACCTATCCTATTTTAGAAGACATTATGGGACAAAGGAGTGAAATTATGGGAAATCATGACAATCACATTTGTTCTTCAACTAGTTTACATTCATATCCCAACATCTTCCGGGCCTCTTGTGATAATGTTGTAAATGATAAGGATATGTTGGTGTTAGATGATCAAATATTTAAGATCTATGACAACCCTCTTTATGTTCCTTCCGCTACCTATCCTATTTTAGAAGACATTATGGGACAAAGGAGTGAAATTCTGAGAAATCATGACAATCACATTTATTATTCTCCTAGTATCTCTCCCAGTTGTGAAGAAGATACTTTGATGTCTCTCCTCCCCTATGGAAAACATTATTGAACAAGACAATGACCTCATTGATGAACAAGAAAATCCAACCATTGATAACTCCCTTACTTGTGATGAAGTCATCTTAGAAGAACCAACCTTTGAATTTCATGAACATGTAGTTTGTAGTTCTCCTAAAAACTCTCCTCCTAGGGAGGATATCATGGTGCAAGAAAATAACAACATTAACAATAGTAATTTGTCTTCCTTAAATGACAGTGAAAAGATGACAGTAGATTCCCCTTCATTAGAAAGAACCAAAACCGTTGAAGTTATGAATGCACAAGTGTTTGTTACATCCCCCTTGATTATTGGACCTCCTAAATACCCAGTGGGATATCCTAAGAATCCTCTAATTATTTACCCACCTTCACAGTGACCACAAGCTCAAAACAAACTAGAACTTATCCTTTACCCACCTAAGAATGATGTTTCACAGCAGTCGAGTTATAATACCATTTCTCATACATATAACACTAGAAACAATCTACAACCAAGACAAACAACTTCAACATCCCTCCCATTACCTCAATCTATCTTACCTGGTTCTCCTCATTAGCCTTCACAAAGTGAAAAAGAGTATGATCTTGTTGAACAACTTAAGAATGCTCCTACTAAGATATCATTATGGGACCTTATTCAAGCCTCCCCTCATTATCATAACATGATTCAAAGTGCCTTACAACCCGAATGAAATAGTTGCCATGATTCAAGGAATAAATGCTGACATTGTTTTCCACCAAAGTGAGCTCCCTCCTTTGGAAGTGCAAAAAAAAATGATGCTTTCATGGTAATAGTTCAGTACAATAGCATGGGCATAAAACGAACCCTTGTTGATAATGGCTCCACCCTTAATGTCTATAGTGTAACCCTTATGGATAGACTTGGTGTGGATAAGTAAAAATATTAACCTGCCTCTTTATCTATTAGTGGGTTTGATAATGTGGGAAAATGACCACTTGGTGTGATCACTTTTCCTATTATAGCTAGAAAGACCACATTAGAAACATCGATCCATGTTATGCCTCATGATATTTCATACAATATTCTTTTAGCCAGACTGTGGATTCATGCAATGAATGGGGTGCCTTCTACTCTTCATCATATAATGAAGTATGTCTACAACAACAAAGTGTACATACTCAAAGCTAACCCTAAACCAAATAGTTGTTTAAACATTGAAAAAGGCAAGGAGAATCCTTTGAAAACATTGACACCAACTACACAAGTAGAACTTGTGCAACAAAAATACAAAGAAAAACACATTGAGGAAGTCACAAAGCTATTAGAAGATGACTGGGGTTCCTTGGATTTCACAACATTCATGGGCGAATACAAGATCATAACCAAAGATTTTGAAAAGGGAAAAGAACAAGCAATAATGTCCACAAAATTTAGAGGACCCTTTGAAAGAATCCACCTCAAACACTTTAGAAGAAGAAGCAAATTAAACAACAAACTTTGACAAAACTGATTATGAACAACCATTGAATCCAAAAGAAATGAAAAAGATTTATGGAAAAGGTTATGAACTCATGAAATAACTTGGATATAGTGGAAAAGGATGTGGTGCTAGAGAACAAGGTATCTGTATCCCTATAGAACCTAACACACAAGAAACAACTAGTGGTCTTGGTTATTGTCCCTCGAAAGAAACAAAAAAGCCTTCACTTAATATCAACACTATTACAAAAGATTCCTCTAAGCCAACTTTAATATTAGTGCATCCTAAACTAATAGACACTAGTGGTATTGGTTTTTGTCCTTTGAAAGAAGCAAAGCAAATAGAGAAGTCCCCATTGAACATCAATTTCATCACACAACACACTAATGATTTGAATTTGATATATTTTACACCCTCATGTACAAGAGAGTACAAAATCTCACAATCTAAAGAGTCTTGTGTAGGTATGCCACCTTGTACTAAGCAAGAGACATCCTTGTCGCAAAATAGAGGAATATCTTCTACTATTGATCAAAA
>VDFB02281954.1:0-10716 GCA_007258455.2 Sequoia sempervirens
AAATAAAAACTGTAAATTGGGTATTTCATTATGATGAAAAGGGTATCCAAAAATGTAAAAACATATAAAAACTAAGAAACTTGAAATTTAACTATTTTTGGGTGATGCAAGATTTCCCTTACACCACTAGATGCTCCTGCATCAGACACCCAGGGTAATTTGAGAAGTGACCCCATCACGTCTTAGATGGTGGAGGAAAACCCAAATGGTCAACCTCTGCCTTAGGCAACTAGGATGAATCTTCAGCAGGCCTTCCTTTCGATTTCACTAGATATTCGGCATACTACTTGTTCCTAGTACTTCTTCCCACACGACTATCTAGGATTTCTTCAATCTACTCCTTTCAGTGTAGGTGTTGGAATCCCACATTGTTCCATCGTTGGTACTTCCTCTGCGCCACCTTCATGATACTCTGTCAAATCTGAAATGTTGAACACAGGGGAAATGTTGAATCCATCTAACAACTCTACCTCATATGCATTCTCTGAATCATGCCTCTTCAAAATTTTACAGGGACCGAACTTCTTCATCTTCAATTTGTTATATGTTCCCACTGGAAACCTTTCTTTCCTCAAGTGGACCATCACTTCATCACCAATCTGAAACTCCTTATACCTCCTCTTCTGATCTGCCTTAGCCTTATACTATATATTCATCTTGTTAAAATGTTCTCTTACCTTCTCATGTATATCCTTGATGTGTTCTGCAAAATCTTCGGCTTCATCACTTATTTTCTTCTCTTGCTCATCTTCCTTAATTCAAGAGCTATTAAGGGCTACCTCCATACACAATCTAGAATGGTGGTGATACTTGGGAAGACTTCTGGTGATGGATTGTTGTAAGAAAATTCTGCTTGGGGTAAGATCAAGTCCATCCCTTGGAGTTTCCTCACCCTACCAAACATCTCAATGGAGTTACCCAAACTCCTATTAACAACCTTTGTCTGCCCATCTATTTGTGGATGGTGTGCAGAACTGAACTTCAACTCTATCTTCAACTTCTTCCACAAGGTCTTCCAAAAGTACCCCACAAATTTGGTGTCACGATCTGAAACAATACTCTTTGGCAGACCATGTAGCCTCACCACCTCTTTGAAGAACAAGTCAGCAATGTGGACTGCATCATGGGTCTTCTGACATAGAATAAAATGTGTCATCTTTAAAAACCTATCAACCACCACAAAGACTGAATCATTCCCTCATTGTGTCCTTGGCAAACCAAGAACAAAGTCCATACTTATATCCTCCAGCCTCTCTGATGCAGGGGAAGGGCTGATATAAGCCCTATAAATGGCTCCTCCTTTAGCCATCTGACCTTACCTGAAGCTTTGTCTAAAACTTGCTTCACATCCATGGCTTGCTTGGGAATATGTAATGCTCACTAATATGAAGTAATGGTTTTATCGGCCAAATGCTCTTGCCACATTTCCTCCATCACTTCTCCTTTGGTTCTGCTCCTCAATGTGTAACTCCATAGGATACACATTTGGCTTCATTAAATAACATACCATCCCTAGATTATGAAATCCAACCACCTTATCTGTCCACTACTCGCGGGTTCCTTACAAACTTTCCAAGCCTCTCCTTGCAAAGGTAGGATCTTCTTCATATAGTGTCTTGAGTTCATTGAACCCAACCACTTCAATCTGCATCTTTGTCATCAATGTATGCCTCCTACTTAAGGCATCTACAACCCTATTTGACTTCCCACTCCTATGTTTCAAAAAAAAGGTGTAACTTTGTAAAAACTCTACCCATTTCATATGCCTCTGATTTAATTTTCCCTGACTATTTAGGTACTGCAAGGCCTGATGATCAGTATATAGAACAAATGATTTTGGCAACAAATAATGTCTCCATTTCTTTAATGCTTGAACTATTGCATAAAATTTCTGATCATATACAGAATAATTTCTCTTGGCATCATTTAACTTATCACTGAAATAGGTGATGGGCTTACCTTCTTGGCTCAACACTGCTCCAATGGCACAACCACTAGCATCACAATCCACTTGAAACACCTTGTTGAAATCTGGTAGGGCTAGAACAGGTTGCTCTGTCACCTTCTGCTTCAACAGTTTAAAACTTTTTGCCACTCCTATTCTCCACTTGAATTCTTTTCTATCCCCTCTCATTGTTTCAGTCAAAGGTCCACAAATACTACTGAAGTTTCTAATGAACATTCTATAAAAACTAGCCAAACCATGGAAAGATCTCACCTCGGTAGTAGTTCTTGGGGTAGGCCATTCCAGAATAGCCTTCACCTTCTCTGGGTCCATCTTGAGACCTTTTGCTGAGACAACAAACCCCAAGTACACTAACTCCCTCTTCACAAAAGCACTTCTTGATTAATCAATAGTTTCTCTTCTGCTTCTCAAAGGCTCTTTCAATATGCATGGATGCTCATCAATGTCTCTTACTAAAAATCAAAATATCATCTAAATACACAATAATAAAACTTCCCATAAATTCTTTTAGTACCTCATTCATGAGCCGCATGAATGTGCTTGGTGCATTGGTTAGCCCAAAAGGCATGACTAACCACTTGTACAGGCCCTCTTTGGTCTTAAAGGCAGTCTTCCATTCGTCTCCCTCTCGAATCTAGATCTGGTAATATCGATCTTTGAATCTGATCTTGTAGAAGTCACTGAGCTCCACTCAAACAATCCATGGTCCATCCATCCTTGGTGGGGAATCGTGCACTTGATTGACCCCATCTTGTTTATGGCTTGAGAATCTGTACATATCCTCCACTCCCCATCCTTCTTTGGTGCTAGTACTGCAGGTATTGCATATGGACTCAAACTCTCCCGTATCAAACCCTTTCTCAGCAACTCTCTTGAGACATGCGATTCCAGCTCCTCGACATTTTCTACTGATCCTTCTGTAAGGCTGCCTTATTTTCAAGCTGGCTCTAGGAATCAAGTCCAATCTAATGACTAATCTCCTCGCCTTATTGGTGAAGCCCTCGGGGTACATTCTCGAAACAATATCCTAAAACTCATCCAACCATTTAGGAAACTTCTTACTGGAACCTTCTCACTATCCTCCTTACTCCTCTAGGAATCAATGCATGCCACACATGCTGCTCATGCCATTACCTTCACAAATTTTCTTCCATCTACATAATAGATTCCTAAACACTCTTTGCCTTACCTTTTTGGTCTGCCAGGGGTTTTCAGCCAGCCAGACCCCATCTTTGTCAAAGAATAAGTGTTTTACGCAATGACCATCCATGTACTCACCTATCGAACTACCATGGCCTCCCCAACAACATGTAACATGCATCCATGGGGATGATATCACAGAGTACCTCATCATGGTAGCTCCTAATCTTGAACTTTACTAGGCACTGCTCATTGACCAAAACTTTTTGGTCTTTCGCATCAAACGATCCGATGCAGATGGTTGCCTTTCCTTCTTCAACTTCAAGCTTTGTGACCATCTCCTCGGCCACGATTCTCGGTGCTCCACCGTCGATAAGCGGCATCACAGCTTATTTTCCTTCCACACTTTACCACGTTGTAAAACAGATTCTTCCTTTTTGCATTCCTTTTCCGCCAGTCCACCCGGGCTCTCCATCACTGGGGCTTCTCTTCCCTTGACATCTTCTTCGCCAGATATTTCATATTGGGCCCTCCTCATCTATTACACAACCTTCGCGGTATACTTTGGCCTTTTGTTTACCCCTTCCTTGGTGTTGTGGACATTTTACATTCCTTGACTGATTCCTTCTTACCCACACTAGAAACATGTTCCTGAAACCACCTCTTCCAGGATCTTTGTCCATATACCCTCATCTCTACCTCGCAGTAGCGCCCTTTGTTTGATCGCGATTAGAGTTTTCATTCTTTGGCTTTGTTTACGTTACCCACATCTTCACTTTTCTTTTCATCATCATTTCAACTTCCTAAAGGTCTTCCATTGCCTCTTCCGCTTTGACCTCCTCGTCCTTTTTGCTTGCCATTAAATCTTTTGTTTAGCTTCTCTTCCACCTTCAGAGCAAACTGATACACATCCTCAATGGTGGTCATTCTGAATAGGCTTAACTCCTCCTGAATGCTTGGTGGTAACCCATTAGAATGTCCGGGGCTACCTTCTCCTTATTGGCTGTGTGACCCGTTCTGATGATTATTTTGTGAAAATCTTCAGTATATTCTTTCACAGATCTGCTTCCTTGCTTCAACCCTTGCAATTTCTTCAACAAATCTAACTTATAGTCCACTGGTATGAACTACTTCTCCAGTTTCTCTACCATGCGATCCCATCTGGTGATCTTGATTTCTTCCCAACTGGACCTCTTTCCACCAAATACTGGCATGGACCTTCAGCTTCATTTTTGCAAACTTAACCCGATCTACGTCTCCTATTTCCTCATACTCAAAATATTCTTCTAGCTCATTGATCTAGTTGATCAACTCTTCTGGGTTCAGACTTCCAGAATAACTGGGGACTTCTGCTCTAGGTCTTTTTCAGATCTTCAAAATGTCCCTTATTAGCCACATTTGGTCATGATCAATTGCTTCTTCTTTCTCTTCTTCATTTGAACCTTCTTCCTCTCCTTCATCCTCACTTTCCTCCCTCGGGTTTAACCCTCTTCTCAACTGCTCTTGTAACACATCAATCTGTCTCTAGAGGGCTACCAATGCATCTCTTCCACCAGCATTTCTTCCACCTCGACCACCTCTGGCACCACCATTCCTACTAGGTATCACTCTCGGAGGCATCTTTCTTGACCTCGACCCACAACCATGGTCCTGGTGCGAACTGCCTCATGATTGGCGATCTATCCACATGCTCAAGAAAATCCGCTCTGATACCACTTGATGAGGGCATAGCCCGAGACACAGAAATTAACCCACAAACAAGAGAATAATTTTATTATTTAGAAAATGGAGCTTCTTATATGTAGAGGATCGCAAATCCCCAAGTTCTACAACACATGCAAGTTACAGACAGCTACAGAATAACCCTTTCGCAATATGCGAGCTTGTCCCCAAAAAGTTACCCAAAAATTAGAAACCCGCCTATAAATAGAGCCCCTCTTTAGTTTGGAGCCAAAACAACATTCAAATTTGAGTTTAGGTGGTTTCGCACCAAAAAATTACAACTTGAAGTTCAAATTTCAAAAGAACATTTGCAATTGTATCTTCTAGAAAGTGCACCAACTTTCTGGGGCCATAACTTTTGATCCGGGACTCTGATTCACAAACCATTTGAACCGTTGGAAAGGTCTCGAAGTCAAGAATGCGCTTAAAATTTTCTACACCAATTTTGGCAAGTTTTAGAGCTGATATAAGAACTCTAAGTGCCTCAAATCTAACTCGAAAGATTTTTAGGTGCAAATCTGGGAAACTAACACTGCAATATCTTTCAACCCAGGAATAGAAAATAAAAACCATAAATTTGGAATTTCATTATGATGAAAAGGGTATCCAAAAATGTAAAAACATATAAAAACTGAGAAACTTGAAATTTAACTATTTTTGGATGATGCAAGATTTCCCTTACACCACTGGAAGCTCCTACATCAATTATATATGATCTTGTAGGTTTTTAAACAAAGGGAAAATTTGCATGTCCAATTTATGGTCCAAAGATGAAATCTCATTGTTCAACAAGTTTAGGAAAATAGGTGTTTGATGAGTATAGACACTTCCTCCATAGAAATCATAAGTATCAAACTACTAAGAAACATCTTTTCAATGGGAAAGAAGAGACTACATCAAAACCATGAAGAATGACACCTCGCCTATGGAAGTTGGAATATAATAGAATTAATCATCAAGGTTATACATTGGATCAAATTGTTTATCTATCATATATGATATGTTTTGAATTTATATTTTTATATTATGTTGTGTTCACTCATGCTGTAATTGACAATGATTGTCATTTTCAATTTGTTTAACTTATATGCTTCATGAAGGTTGTCAAGGTATTAATGGTCGGCTTCCACACAAACTGAAAAGTTAGCCCAGACAATTTAGTAGGTTTCCCTACTATGAGTAGCTACAAATTGTGCATTTGTTTGATACAGTGTATATCAGAAAGAATATAACAAAAACGTTATGGAAAATATTTGATGGAAGGCATGACAAAGAAAAAATTATCAAAATTTATAGTGACATTACGGAAGCCAATCATATAATGAAAAATTTCATTAAATTAAATATCAATGGAAACCAAATTAATATAAGTGCCCTTCCTTGGTTATTAATGGTGCAGAAGCACCTGGGAAAATACTAGGTTTTTTAGAAGTTTTATTTAAAGTTCTAGTTTGGTTGTGTTATTTTTTGGTGGATTAGGAATAAAACTTGACCTATTGTGATCAATGGATTAGGAGGTGGAAAGCATGGATGGGTTTTGAAGCTCTAACTTGTCTAGGTTGCCAACCTAGCCAAAGATTTGAAAACATAGTGGGTTTTAAAAATTGCATCTTTAGGTCTTCTTTTTGTTCAAGAAAAAGGGCTTAACTATCTATGGATCCTATTTAAGACTTTCTTCGACCATGAAATAGGGTTGGAAGCACTTTTGTTATTGTGACACATTGTGAAGTTGATGGAAACAACGTTCTGTGCAAAAATTCCAGACTTTTAGCATCTTGATTGAGTCTTAATGGATTAGATATGTTTATGTTTTGTTGTAGGATGAAGTGAAGTTGGTATTCAAGCATTTTTTATTCATTTAAATATCTTCTTGTACAATATTTAGGTATCTTTTTGTAAATAGTTCATTGTTGTCCTGTTGTTGATCTAAACCAGACTGTTTTTAGAAAATGTGGTGCTAGAGCACTTTTCCACCATACAAACTATACGACCCTTTGGAAAAAGTTCCCATACACCATTCATGTACATATGTTAGTAGGTAGGTTTTTTTTGTGTATTGGAGATACTAGCAAATTCATGCCCTAGGCGAGCCAGGCAGGGTCCGGCTAAGGAAGACAGTGAGAAAAAGTCTCATATCTTGTAGGGGTATTAATATTTTGGAGAAATTATTTTTGGTGAATTTTTTTGAGGGTCTTGGAAATGCTTGATAGTTAGGAGGAGGTTCTATCAAGTCATTTGGGGGATAACTTTTTGAGAGTCTGAGATCAGCCTGGGAAAGCTTACAAACCCTAGCTTTTGGGTAAATTTTGTGTGTGGATAGTGTATGGGATGAGAAAGTTTAAAACCCTAAAAATCTTTAAGGTGTAGGCATGATAAACACAAAACCTAAATAAAGAACCTAGGTCCTTTGGTGGGTTTAGGAGAAAATTTCCATTTACCCGGGTAAGAGGCCTAATTGGGGCTTTAGGCTTGCAGCCTTTCTAACCCTAGGAAGGGATTTTGTGAAAGCGATGGTTAGTTGGAGTCTTGTGATGGAACAAGAACCTTAGGTTGATCATATTGAAGCTATTACAACATCTACACACCCCTGCAAGAATCAAATTGAAAGTTGAGAGGATTTGGCCTTTAGAGAAGAATAAGGGTCAATGGTGAGATAGTGGCAAGGCACCAAGGTTGGTTTGGTAGAAGGAAAGCATGTTGATAGTGGGGTTGGTAAATAGGAGAAATGGAACTTAAACCAGAGGCAGGACCACTAGGACAAGGTGGAAGAGACACCTAGGAGTTTTTAGGAGCAAGGACTCAGAGCATGGGGCAGTGAGTGCCTCATCCAACCCTAACCTATTAGATTGGTATCAGAGCAAGTTAAAGATTTGGGAAGCATATTATATGTCAGAGGTTGAGTCTAGTGATTCTTCCACCATGGTGACCAATGCAGAACTAACTAAGATGGTTGAAGGACAAGAAGAAGACAATAGGCTATTGAAGGAAAGAATAGCCCAACTTGAGCAAGCAGTGAGGAGTGCGCAGTTTGAGGGAAGGATACAAAAGAGGAAGAGGTTGCAGAGGAAGATAAGACCCCTGAACCTAACCCTGTTTTGAAGGAGGAGCCTTTCTTGAAGGCACTGAAAGCTTTGAGTGGGAAAGCACTTGAAGGCATACCACTTTTTAGTGGAAAGATGGAAGCTAATCTAGTCATAGATTGGATAGAAGGCATGGAGAATCATTTTGAATGTGATGGAATCATTGAAGCACAAAAGGTGAAGGTTGCTAAATCAAGATTGAGAGGATCAACCTTGACATGGTGGAAGTTCATTCAGATAGAGAGGGAAAAAGAAGGAAAACAACCCATATCAACTTGGAAAGGAATGGTTGCTAAAGTGAAAGAAGCCTACATGCTGGATGACTATGAGATTCAATTACACAAGAAGAGGTAAAGTCTAAGGTAGAAAGACCAAGATGTAAACACTTACATTGAGGAGTTTCAAAAACTTTGCATGAGATCTAATGTCATAGAGGATGAGAGTCTTAAGGTGGCTAGGTACCTTAATGGCTTGAAATGGAACATTCAAGAGGAAATGGCTCCTCTAAGTCCCAAGACAATACACCAATGTTATCAGTTAGCTATCAAGATTGAGGAAAGGAGCAAGAGGAAGCAAGATTAGGCTTCTAAGGGTAGAGGAAAAGGTAGAGATCAAAGAGATCAAAAAGGATAGCATGGTGGCTACCAAGGTAGAGGCAATGACCAAAGAAACCAAGGAGAAACTAAAATCACTCAGCATAGAGGTGAAACATTTTCAAGACGAGGATGCAACAGGGTAGAGGACCTCAAGGAGGTTCAAACAGAGGAAGAGGAGTAGGCAGGAGCAATTCTTATTTTGCAAACATGAAGTGTTACCATTGTAATCAAATAGGTCACCCTGCTTATAGATGCCCGAAGAAAGCTTCCTTATCAAGCAATGAAAAGAGAGTGGCTTATGCACAAGATGACACTATGAGTCCTAAGGCATTTGAGATCAGTCATATAGAATCTGAGGTAGGAGAGAATCTAATGTTTAACAGAGTCTTGATCGGACAATCGGTTACAGAAGAACCTAAACAAAGAAGAGATCCTTTTAGAGTAAGGTGCAAGATACTTGGAAAAGTATGCAAGGTCATAGTAGACTCAGGTTCAATAGATAATATAATCTCAGAGGAGGTAGTAGAAAAACTAAAATTGGAGAAGGTACCCCACACTAACCCCTACAAGGTCACATGGTTGAACAAAGGGCAGAGTGTTTTAGTAAATGAGAAAGCAACAGTGGAGTTCTCCATTGGAGGATATAAAGACAAGTTATTTTGTGATGTATTACCCATGGATGCATGCGATCTGCTACTGGGTAGACCATGGCAATATGATAGAAGTGCTATCTATGATGGGAAGGAGAATACCATTTCATTCAAAAAGGATGGAAGGACCTTCAAGCTGCAATCACTGTCAGAAGAGGAAGAGGGATATTCAAAGGAACCAAACATCATGTTGAGCAGTGGTAAGGAGTTCCTTAAGAACCTACACCAAGGGAATGAAGGATATGTGGTTGTATTGCAACCTAAAGAAGAAGACAAGGCTGAAAAGAAAGTCTTACCAGAAGTAGTCCAAAGGCTACTTGATAAGTACAAGAGCATAGTTAGTGATGGTAAACCTACAACCTTACCTCCAAAGAGAGCAATAAGTCATCAAATTGACTTCATACCTGGAGCCTCATTGCCTAAAAATTCAGCATACAAACTTACACCAGAGCAAAACCTAGAGGTAGCTAGGCAAGTACAAGAATTGTTGGATCAAGGACTAATTCAAAAGATCGTCAGCCCATGTGCAGTGCCAATGGTTTTAGCAACCAAGAAAGGAGGTAAGTGGAGGTTATGTACTGATTCTAGAGCAATAAATAGGATCACAATCAGATATAGATTCCCTATCCCTAGGATTGAAGACTTAATGGATTGCCTTGGAGGAGCACAATACTTCACTAAGTTGGATCTCAAGAGCGGGTACCATCAGATCATAATTAAGGATGGTGATGAGTGGAAGAAAACTTTTAAGACAAATGATGGGTTATATGAGTGGAAAGTGATGCCATTTGGCCTCTCAAATGCCCCTAGTACATTCATGAGACTCGTGAATGAAGTACTTAAGGATTTCATAGGGATATTTTTGGTAGTGTATCTTGATGACATACTCATCTTTAGCAAGACAGCAGAAGAACACTTGAAGCATGTTGATATGGTTCTTAAAAGGTTGCAAGAGGAGAAGTTAGCAATCAATCTAGAGAAGTGTGAGTTCTTCAAGCAAGAGCTCATCTATTTAGGTTTTGTAGTGTCTAAAGGCTCATTAAATATGGATCCAAGCAAGGTGGAAGCCATCCTAAACTGGCCTACACCAACCATAGGGATAGAGGTAAGGATTTTTCATGGATTGGCTCAATTCTATAGGAAATTCATAAGGAAATTTAGTGGCATATGTGCACCAGTTCTAGACACAATCAAGGATGGTTTGAAAACTAAGTTTGTGTGGACAAAAGAAGCTGAGAAAGGGTTTGAGAAACTAAAACAAGAAGTGGCAACTCAACCAATTCTCTTGTTACCTAGCTTTGACAAGTTGTTCACCATTGAATGTGATGCAAGTGGGGTGGTAGTAGGAGGAGTGTTGAGTCAAGAGGGTAGGCCTATATCCTTCTTTAGTGAGAAGCTAAATGAAGCAAAGAAGAAATATTCAACCTATGACTTGGAAATTTATGCTTTGGTTCAGTCACTTAGGAAATGGAGGCATTACCTTCTACCCAAGGAGTTTGTGGTTTTTACTGACAATCAGGCACTTAGTTTTATCAACACTCAAGAGAAGTTGAGTAATAGGC
>VDFB02281955.1:0-46796 GCA_007258455.2 Sequoia sempervirens
CAATGAAAAGAGAGTGGCTTATGCACAAGAGGACACCATGAGTCCTAAAGCATCTGAGATCAATCATATAGAATCTGAGCTAGAAGAAAATTTGATGTTCAACAAGGTTTTGATCAGACAACCGGTTAAAGAGGAACCAAAATAGAGAAGGGCTCTTTTTAGAGTAAGGTGCAAGATACTTGGTAAAGTATGCAAGGTCATAGTGGACTCAGGTTCAACAGATAATATAATCTTAGAGGAGGCAGTAGCAAAACTAAAATTGGAGAAGGTACCTCACTCTAACCCCTACAAGGTCACATGGTTGAACAAAGGGCAGAGTGTTTTAGTGAATGAGCAAGTAACGGTGGAGTTCTCCATTCGAGGTTATAAAGACAAGTTAGTTTGTGATGTATTACCCATGGATGCATGCCATCTACTACTGGGCAGACCATGGCAGTATGACAGGAGTGTTATGTATGATGGGAAAGAGAATACTATTTCATTCAAAAAGGATGGAAGAACCTTCAAGCTGCAGTCACTATCAGAAGAAGATGAAGGATAGTCCAAGACACCTAACATCATGTTGAGCAGTGGTAAGGAGTTCCTTAAGGACCTACACCAAGGGAATGAAGGATATGTGGTTGTGTTGCAACCTAAAGAGGAAGATAAGGCTGAAAAGATAGTCCTACTAGAAGTAGTCCAAAAGTTGCTTGATAGGTACAAGAGTATAGTCAGTGATGGTACACCTGCAACTCTACCACCAAGGAGAGCCATAAGTCATCAAATTGACTTCATACCTGGAGCTTCATTACCTAACAAAGCAGCATACAAACTGACACCAGAGCAGAACCTAGAGGTAGCTAGCAAGTGCAAGAATTGTTGGATCAAGGATTGATTCAAAAGAGCATCAGCCCTTGTGTAGTGCTAGTGGTTTTAGCAACCAAGAAAAGAGGTAAGTGGAGACTTTGTACTGATTTTAGGACAATAAATAGGATCACCATTAGGTATAGGTTTCCTATTCCTAGAATTGAAGACTTGATGGATTGTCTTGGAGGTGCTTAGTTCTTCAGGAGCACAATACTTCACTAAGTTGGATCTCAAGAGCGGGTACCATCAGATCATAATTAAGGATGGTGATGAGTGGAAGAAAACTTTTAAGACAAATGATGGGTTATATGAGTGGAAAGTGATGCCATTTGGCCTCTCAAATGCCCCTAGTACATTCATGAGACTCGTGAATGAAGTACTTAAGGATTTCATAGGGATATTTTTGGTAGTGTATCTTGATGACATACTCATCTTTAGCAAGACAGCAGAAGAACACTTGAAGCATGTTGATATGGTTCTTAAAAGGTTGCAAGAGGAGAAGTTAGCAATCAATCTAGAGAAGTGTGAGTTCTTCAAGCAAGAGCTCATCTATTTAGGTTTTGTAGTGTCTAAAGGCTCATTAAATATGGATCCAAGCAAGGTGGAAGCCATCCTAAACTGGCCTACACCAACCACAGGGATAGAGGTAAGGAGTTTTCATGGATTGGCACAATTCTATAGAAAATTCATAAGGAACTTTAGTGGTATATGTGCACCAGTTCTAGACACAATCAAGGGTGGTTTGAAAAATAAGTTTGTGTGGACACAAGAAGCTGAGAAAGGGTTTGAGAAACTGAAACAAGAAGTGGCAACTCAACCAATTCTCTTATTACCTAATTTTGACAAGTTGTTCACCATTGAATGTGATGCAAGTGGAGTGGCAGTAGGAGGAGTGTTAAGTCAAGAGGGCAGGCCTATAGCCTTCTTTAGTGAGAAGCTAAATGAAGCTAAGAAGAAATATTCAACCTATGACTTGGAACTTTATGCTTTGGTTCAATCACTTAGGAAATGGAGGCATTACCTTCTACCCAAGGAGTTTGTGGTTTTTACTGACAATTAGGCACTTAGTTTTATCAACACTCAAGAGAAGTTAAGTAATAGGCATTTAAAATGGATGGAATACATCCAAGCTTTTACTTTTACCATCAAGCACAAGAAAGGACAAATGAACAAGGTGGTAGATGCATTGAGCAGGAGTTGTTGACAGTGCAAGAGATACAACTCAAGAGCATTGGCATAGAGAGTTTCAAGGATCTATATGGAGAGGATGAAGACTTTTCAGAGGCCTATAAGGTATGTTCTAACTTTGAGAACCATTTCCATAGTCAATACTCAGAGTATACTTTGCAAAGTGGGTTGTTGTTTAAGGGCAATCAGTTATGTGTTCCAAGAGGGTCAATGAGGGAAAATCTGATTCAGGAAAAGCATAATGGCAGTCTTAGTGGACATTTTGGTATCAATAAGACCTTAGAGCTAGTACAAAGATTCTATTATTGGCCTAAGTTGGCAAGAGATGTTAGAAGGTATGTGGAACAGTGTGTTGTGTGTATGAAAGCTAAGGGAGGAGCTAGCAATGCTGGTTTATATCAACCCCTGCCCATTCCTAACAGACCATGGGAGTGTGTGAGCATGGATTTTGTGGTTGGCCTTCCTAAGACCAAGACTGGTTTTGACAGTGTTTATGTTGTAGTGGACAGATTTAGCAAGATGAGTCACTTTATTCCCTGCAAAACTACTCATGATGCTAGTTACATAGCTCATCTCTTTTTCAAAGAAATTGTCACAATGTGAAGTTCATGAGTCATTTTTGGAAGACTCTATGGAGCAGATTGGGTACAAATCTGTCATTTGGATCAGCTTACCATCCCCAGACCGATGGTCAAACAGAGGTGGTTAACAGGGTGCTTGGTAATCTTCTAAGGTGTCTAACTAAAGAATATGGACAGACATGGGATATGGTTATCTCACAAGCTGAATATGCCTATAATGACAGTGTAAACAGAACCACAGGGAAGAGTCCATTTGAAGTTGTGTATGGGATGCACCCAAGAGGCATTTGTGAGCTCAGAGACCTTGGATCTATGGAGTATAAGAGTGGACATGCAGAAGACTTCAGTCAGACCATGAAGGAGATTCAAGAGCAGGTCAAGAGGACAGTCACTGAGGCTACACAAAAAGTGAAGGAGAAGGCAGATATGTTAAGGAAATATGTGCAATTTCAAGTAGGGGACTATGTTATGGTCCACCTTAACAAATCAAGGTTGCAAAAGGGAATGTCAACCAAGTTGCAGATGAAGATAGTGGGTCCCTGCAAGATATTGGACAAGTATGGCAAGAATGCATACAAGGTGGAGTTACCTACTGATCTAGGAATCTCCCCGGTGTTCAATGTTGCTGATTTGATCAAGTATAAAGGGACAGTCAAGAATTTGGATCAGGACAGTAATGAGATCTTCAAGGACATCAGTAACATGTCCATACCTACTCAGGACAAGCCTCAGGCAGAGCAGATCTTGGAGTCAAGAGTGCACAAGTCTACAAGGAACAAGGTGTACATGGAGCACCTTATCAAGTGGAAGAACAAGCCTGACTCAGAAGCTACATGGGTACAAGAAGATCAATTTAAAAAGCTTCGCATTGACTTGTCATTGGTCTCTCCTTCCAATCCTTAGTGTTTGAGCTGAGAGGGGGAGAATGGTGCAGGAGCACCTAAGGATCAACAGGCAGTTTCCTAGGTAAAGAAGAAACCTAGAGGGTGAACTTTTGTTTTGTTGTCATAAGGTCATGTTGACCATTTAGTGTTGAGCTTAGAGGTGTTTTTGATCTTTGGGAAAAAGGTTGTTAAGAGTTCAATGAGTTTAGAGGCTCACTTTGCTGAATGGTAAAAAGTTGCCAAAGATTGCAAAACACAGTGGGTTTTATAATGTTTGCTTTAGGTCATCTAAAAGGCTCGACCCAAGGAGCTCAACTGTTTTTGAGGTCTATATAAGTCATGACTCGACCCTGAGGCAGGGTTGGAGGTATTTTTGTTGAGTGACATTTTTGTAAAATTGAAGGAAACAGCGTTCTAAAGACAGTTTTCTGAGTTTTGCATTCATATTGAGCTTTAATGGAGTAACTCTGCTGTAATTTTGTTTGTAGTATGTAGTATTAATACTGTGCTAGCTTAGTGTGCTATCTTTCTGTCTTTGTAAATCATTTTTTTCTTTTATTTGTAAACAGTTTGTCCACTGTCTTTTTCTGACCTGTAACAGGCAGTTTTGGAAGAATGGAGCTCTAGAGCACTTTCCCACCGTACAAATTGTACGGCCCTTTGGGAATAGTGTCTAGGCTCCCTTAGTGTAAATATGTTAGCTTGTAGGGCTTGTGGGAGTTCAGGAGGCGCCAGCAAAGCTTTTCCCTAGGCGAGCCAGGCAGGGTCCGGCTAGGGAAGGCAGTGAGAAAAAGATTCATAACTTGCAGGGGAATTGAGACTTTTGAGAAATTCTTTCTTGTGAATTTTGTTGAGGGTCTTGGAATGTTTGGAGGTCAGGAGGAAGTTCTAACAATTCATCTGGAGTGAGAACTTCTTGACAGTCTGAAAACAGCTTTGAAAAGCTTGAAAACCCTAGGATTTTGACCATTTCTGTGTGTGGACAGTGTACGGCCTGTGCAGGCTTTAAACCCTGAAAATCCTTGAGGTGTAGGCATGAGAAACACAAACCCTAAATAAAGAACCTAGGTCCTTTGGTGGGTTTAGAGGGAAAAAGCATTTTACCCCTGTTCAGAGGCCTAATTGGGGCTCTAGGCTTGTAGCCTTTCAAACCCTAGGAAAGGAATCTTGTGGAAGCGATGGAAAGTTGGAAACTTGTGGTTGCTTAAGGATCCTAGATAGGCTATTTTGAAGCTTTTGCATCACCTTCACACCCCTGCAAGAATCCAGCAGAAGGTTGAGGTTATTTGGTCTTTAGGGAAGAGTAAGGGCCAATGGAGAGTATATGGCAAGCACCAAGGTTGGCTTGGTAGGAGGACAACTTATTGATAGTGGGGTTGGCCAATAGAAACAGTGGCACCTAGACCTGAGGCAGGACCACTGGGACAAGGTGGAAGAGACACCTAGGAGTTCTTAGGAGCAAGGACTCAGAGCATGGGGCAGTGAGTGCCTGATCCAACCTCTACCTATCAATTACCTAGATTGAAAAGCTAAAGATTTACTTTATTAAAAAATTACTAAAATAATTTGAATAGGGAAAGCATCCTTGATTTCAATGTTTGGAGAATACGTAGAAGGCTAGATGAAGGATGCAAATACCAATATAGAAATTTGTAAAAGCCTATAATTAGGTTTCAACACATTAACATAGATTTCTAATATTGTCCTAGTATAAATATAAAGAAATGAAAAGAGAATAAGTTTTAGAACACTTGCACTGGTATCTAGTTTATAGTAATAATGTTAATAGTTTTGATGTATCCTTTGATTGTCTAATTATTAAAAAAAAGTAGAGATAGTATGCAATGGTTTATAGATACTCACAATAATTGAAGAATTTTGCTCATAATATTTTATGGGGATAAGATGAAATCAATTGTGTATGTAGGATAGAGAAAATTATTGGAACAAGTTATGTGCTTGCCTCTATAAAATCCTTCATCGGTTTATTTCAACCATACTATCATCAATAGAACTTTGGTAATATTATTATATGCTAGGTAAGTAAATATAATTATAGGAAACAATAAAACCTATGGGGTTTTTACCATGTGTGTAATACTTGTTTTTAGAAGATAAGTATTAGGAAATGGAAAGAACTAGGTTTCCAAAGGGAAGAGGGATAAATAGATGTATAAAAGGTATCAAGATGAGATAATAAAATACTACATATTTGTAATCCAACAGATAGAAGAAAATTTAAAAAAAAAACACATTAGGGTACAAGTATGTTGAAAATAAAGAAAATGATGCAATCGAAAAATTAATGGGGTCAAATTAATTTACATGTGACCAAACCATTTAATTGAAATGAAATAGGCAGAAGAATATCAAAATATTAAAAAATAAGATGACAAAAAAATTATGTGGAAAAACCCTTCAAGAAAAGAAATTCCACATGCCATAGATACCTCAAGCTTGTACTAGTGTTGATATCCAATAGTGGCATGGTGTGATGGTTAAGTTAGTGTGTTCTTATTTCCATCAAGGTTCAAACCCCATTGGGGTATAATTTTTTAGTGTTTATGTTGGGGATGAGGTCCCCTACTTGTGACCTCACCAGTTCATAAATCTAGGTCAAAAGCGTTTATCCCTCTAAATAAAAATCTTGTATTAGTGTCTACAATGTAAGTATATCAATGCATTCAACTTATCCCTTTAGTCTACAAATAATCTAGTAGCATAATAGTACCTATAAAATCAAGATACAACCTCTATTACATGCATCCATTATAGAGTAAATAAAAAATACAAAACCATAAATAATTTCCCAAAATAAGAGTTAAAACTAGGGCCCAAACTAGGCACCCAAGTCCCCATTGAGAAATAACAGCCTATTTTTAATGGCCAAGAATTTTATATTAGTATGCAGCTCCTCTTAAACCTCCTAAAACATTTGTGTGTCATAGCTTATGTTATATTCATTACTAAATCCATTTTTCAATCCTAGGTGCTTAATGATTGTCCTAATTGCTTTTCATAACACAAATCTTGAGAAGATGACCAATAACTCCCATTTTTGACCTTTTGTGTAACCCCTATTCAATGCAGTCTTAAACAATATTCTAAGTACCGAAAGAATAAATGATAAATAAACAATATTCCCTCTCTCACATGAGTACACATTTTTTTACTCCATAATTTTTTGAGATTATTCATTATTTATCATGTGCATGAATAATTACAATAATTGAGATGTATAGTTTGTAAGGTGAATAACACATAATCCTAGTCTTATCCTACTTGTTATCTAAAGTTCAAAGATATAATAGAGAACATATGAAAATAAATTAAATTATATAAGAGGCAAGGCCCATAGTCTTTTTGCACTAACCAAACCTATACATACTCCTTGTATTTGTGATAGAATATATAAAATTATTCAAAGTGTCAATCTTTTGTGTCATGACCTTGCAATTATCTTAAATTATTTCATAAAAAAAGTTGTACTAAACATCTATATGGTTACTATGATTAGGGTATGTGTTGGTGCACATATTTTTAGGTTCACAAACCCCTAAAGCTAGGTCATTATCTTAGCAACACAAGGGTTAAACTTAGAACAATAACCTCTAATTTATGATCAATAAAGTTAAAATTGGATCAATTTATTTTTAATGGATAACTGTTCCTTCACTTTAGGTATAGCTAGACCCAAGGGGGGTTTCCTTAAAGGCATCCTTAACATGATTGATGACAAATAAAGATGTGAAAATAGGCATATATATAATAGTATGCAAAGTACACTTGATCCCAAAAGTTCTCACTAGATCGAAGAATAACCTATTGCTCATAAGACATATATTAAGATGATAAGAACATCAATGCACAACTATAGGATATGAGTATATAGGACATGATTATCTAGGATAAAACCTTCAAGGTTCACTATCAATGTTTCCCTAGACAGATAACTAAATTATGAGATGCATACAAACTAACTCCTACTCCTAATTTATTATTATTTTAAGGGGTAAATGATTTTGACCAAGAGCTATGAACCAGTGAGGTCATAGACGAGGGACCTCATCCCCAATTTAAACATTCAACAATTACACCCTAGTGGGGTTTGAACCTTGATGGAAATAACACCACAATAACTTAATCATCATACTATGCCACTATTGGTGACTCCTACTCCTAATTTACTAGTGTAAGATTTTTCTATATAAATTACATGGTTGATCAATTTTTTTATGATTGATGCATATTCATTATGTTATAAAGTCACATCATACTATGAGAGAAAAAAATTAAAATCAATGGAAATATGGTTTGTGCATGTAAATATATACCATACATAATGATATCAAATTACTAAAAATTCTTATTTATCCATCCTAGATTGCAAATATTTATATGTAATAATGTAAATATCATTACAATATTTTAATGAGTTACAATGCTACAAAATTTATCAAGTTTCCATTACATTCATAATAACAGGTGTGCTAAGAGGAAACCCTAAACTATAATTTTCTTAAAAATACACAAATGGAACTATGGAAAAAATTAGCTACAAGAACCACTTAAAATATAATAACCTCCTTATGATTTATAAAATATATTTCTCTGGAATGGTGTTAGGACTTGCATGAGTTAAGACCCTAGAATCACCTTCAACTTGGAGTTGTGTGGCGGAAATAAAATGACCAACTCTGCTAGAAGAGAGAAATGATTGACCATGTATAGTAGTTTGTTGGTTGCCCTATCACTTTCAAAATTAACAAAGAATTGTAGGCCATGAATGAAACATGGAAGGAAATATTTTATCCTATGAAATTCATTGAATGATAAATCTAGAACAAGTGTGAAGAACATTAAGAGATAGAACTCGATCTTCATATTAATGAATAAATGGTTGTATTCATCCTTCATCACTAAAAGTATATGTGAATCTACACCCTTGAGATGGATAATTATTTTTGGGCATCTGACAAAATTCCTTAGCATAGTTGAAAAACCAAATTTATTCATTAAAGGTGACCTAGGTTGTGTAGGAAGTTAGACCATAGGAATGAATAGTATGAAACATGGGATATTTTGGGTTTCAAGCATGTTGTGTATTGGGGCTTATGGATATATCATAACCCATACTAGAGACAAGAAAATAAGAATACCCCTACATCACTTATTCTAACATTATATATGAAGGAAATTGCTAGGAATTAGAGATTATGGATACCAAAACACCCATACCAATTATTGAGGACCCAAGGTTGGGAGAACATCTTACCTTATGCCCAAAGAAAGAAAATAAAGGTATAAATGTATTTGCAACTCCAAAAATTCAAAAATATACGTGAATTAAAATATTAAGAGAAAAAAATTATGGATAAAAGGTATTCATCCCATAATGCATGCAAGTAAGGATAGTTTTGATACCCAAATTGACACATTAGAGTGGAGTCACCTCACCTCTCCTAGGAATATAACCAATCTATTGATTATGTCACATTCAAGGCCCTAGGTGTTGGGTCACACCCATGTTGGATAAACTTAATTTGTGGATGTGGTATATTTTTTCGAGGGGCCTTTATTGGTTCTATTGTTTCAATCAAATTGGAAGATGCTTTTTTCACTTATACTTTTTTTTTTTTTTCCTTAAAACTTTGTTCTTGATAAATCCTTAATCTTAGTATAAAAATGATAAAAGAGATTTGAGTTAGTTGACAAAAAAAATTCACATTCTATTTTGAATAATTGAGAGTCGACTTAATGATAATTAAATAAAGTTCAAGCAAATGCAACATTCTAATTCCCATCTTTTACAATAAAAACACAGGAAATTCAATTAACCCATAATATTCTAATCAATTAGACCCAATCATTCATACTATAAATGTAAGATTCTAAAAAGATTTATATGTTTATTCCCTGCATTAATTCATTTCTATTTACATCAAATTATAGTTCTGGTTTTTGAAAACTCGTTGATAATCTTATTATTGCAATCTCCGCATGAAAAATCAGGTGACAAGTGCGGCTCAAACTCCAATAACGTCAACGTTAGGGCGAACGGAAAATAAATGCAAATATAATTTGTTGCATGTAGGGATATTGTGGGTGGCTGTTCAGTCGTATATTTCTGCACCGCCCACGCTCCGTGAAATTATGTATCTGCTAGCAGAATTCTGCCATCTAACTTTGCTCTGATATGTTTTTTCTTTTTTAATAAATTGATGTTTAATAAATGCTTAATCATATCGTGTACAGTGTACACTTTCACATATTTAATTGCAAATTGCAAGCGGAGGTAAACGGAGGTAAGGCCGTTAGGTATTTCTGCAGACGGAGGAAAGTTTTTAAAAAAAGCAGAAGTTTTTAAACGCCAACACCCCTTGGTCGGCGGGCAGTGTGAACCTTGCCGGCGGTGAGCAGTGGAGAACGGCCGGCGAAACCACAGTGGACGGCCGGCGAGCAGAGCAAAAAGAAATTCTGCACATATTAAATGAAGTCAGCCAAAGCGTTTCTATTTTGAATTTTGAATTTATCGTTCAAACATTCCAAGCCCTCCTCATTAACTCTGTAGAACACGCTCCGGCTACCTTTTCTCTCGTTACATGATTCCTTCCTTATTCGTTTTTTTAATAAATTGGTGTTTAATAAATGCTCAATCATATCATGTACACTTTACCTATTTAATTGTAAAAAAGTCTCACAATATTTAATATACATCTTATTATAATATTATTTATAAATAAATATATTTATACAAGTTACATTATTCATAATTTGTTAATATCTAATTAGTTAGAAATTAATAGTCATCATTAAATCCATTCAATCCTAGGTGCTTAATGAGTGTATTAATTGCTTGTCATAATACCAATCTTGAGAATATTCTCAATAACTCTCAGTTTTGACCTTTTGTGTAACCCCTATTCAATGTACTCTTAAACAATATTCTAAGTAGCCAAAGAATAAATTATTTAAATAAACAATATTCCCTCTCTCACATGAGTGACACATTTTTTCACTCCATAATTTTTTGAGATTATTCATTATTTATCATGTGCATGAATAATTACAATAATTGAGATGTATAATTTGTAAGGTGAATAACATACATAATCCTAATGTTCTCCCACATGATATTTAAACTTAAAAGATATAATACATAACATAAGAAAATAAATTAAATTCTAGAAGAGGCAAGGCCCATAGCCTCCATGCACTAACCAAACTTATCCATGCTCCTTGTCTTTGTGATAGAATATATAAAATTATTCAAAGTGCCAAATTTTGTTATCGTGGTCTTCCAATCTTAAACCATTTCATCAAAAAAGTGATACTAAACATTTATATGATTACTATGAGTAGGGTACGTATTGGTGCATAGAGTTGTAGGTTCCCAAACCCCTAAAAATAGGTCATTTTCTTAGCAACATGAGTGTCAAAATCAAAGCCAAAACCTTTAATTTATGATCAACAAAGGTAACATTGGATCAATTTTTTTTAGTGGATAATTGTTCCTTCACTTTAGGTTTAGCTAGACCCAAGGGGGTTTCCTTAAAGGTATCCTTAACATGATTATGAAAACTAAATTTGTGCAAATAGGTATATATGCAATAGTACCCAAATTACACTTGATCCCAAAATTTCTCACTTGATTGAAGAATACCCTATTGTTCATAAGACATATTTTAAGATGATGTGATAATCAACGCACAACTATAGGATATGAGTATGTAGGACATGATTATCTAGGATAAAACCTTCAAGGCTCACTATGGATATTTCCCCAGATAGATTACTAAATCATGAGATCCATACAAACTAACTCCTACTCCTAATTTACTAGTGCAATATGTTTCCATTTAAATTGCGTGGTTGGTCATTTATTCTATGATTGATGCATACTCATTGTGTTATAGAGTCACATCATACTATAAGAGGAAAAATATTAATATCACATATGAATATGGTTTTTGTATATAAATATATACCATAAGTAATGATATCAAGTAACTAAACATTCTTAGTTATCCATCCTATATTGCAAAAATTCATGGTAATAAGGAAAATACCTTTATAATATTTTAATGAGTTAGAATGCTACAAAATTTATTATTTGATTCTCATTACATTCACAATAACATGTGTGTTAAGAGGAAACCCTAAGCTAGAGTTTTCTTAAAAACACACAAATGGAACTATGGAAAAATTTAGCTACAAGAACCACTTACAATATTATAACCTCCTTGTGATTTATAACATATATTTCTCTAATGGCACATTAGGAATTTCATGAATTAAAAACCCTAGAATCTCCTTCAACTTTGAGTTGTGTGGAGGAGATAAAATGACCAACTCCACTAGAAGAGAGAAATTATTGACCATATATAGTAGTTTGTCGGTTGCCTTATCACTTTCAAAATCAACAAAGAATTGTAGGTCATGAATGAAGCATGTAAAGAAATCTTATATAATATGAAATTCATTCAATGAAAAATCTAGAATAGGTTTGAGGAACATTAAGAGATAGAGCTCAATCACCATATTAATGAGTAAATGGTTGTATTCATCCTTCATCACTAAAAGTATATGTGAATCTACACCCTTGAGACATGGACAACTATTTCTAGGTGATAAAATCCCTTGGCATAGTTACATCACCAACTTTGGTCCTTAATGGTGACTTAGATTGTGTAGGGAGGTAGGTAGGAATGAATAGTATGAAACATGGGATTTTTTAGGTTTCGAGCATGTTGTGAATTAGGGGTCATGGATATTTCATAACCCTATGCTAGAGACAAGAAAATAAGAATAACCCTACATCACTTATTCTAATGAGATATATAAATTAAATTGCTAGGAGTTAGAGCATGGATACGACAAAACCCATACCAATTGTTGAGGACCAAAGGTTGGGAGAACATCTTACCTTATGCCCAAAGAAAGAAAATAAAGGTATCTTTGTATTTGCAACTATAAAAAATTAAAAATATATGTGAATTAAAATATTAGGAGTCAAGGATTAGGAATAACAAGGAATTCATCCCATAAAGCATGCAATTGAGGGTAGTTTCGGTGCCAAAATTGACACATTCAACATAGGTTCTAGTGAAATCACCCCATATCTCTTAGAAATATAACGAATATATTGATTAAGTCACATTCAAGGCCCTAGGTGTTGGGTCACATTCATGTTGGATAAACCGAATTGGTCAATGTGGTATGTTTGCTCAAGGGGCCTTTATTAGTTCTATTGTTTCAATCAAATTGGAAGATGGTTTTTCACTTTTTCTTAATTCATTTTTCTTTTTTTTGTTAAGACTTTTTCTTGATAAATTCCTAAGTGTATCCTACTATGATAGTGTATAACAATGATAAAAGAGATTTGAATTAATTGGCATAATTTTTCCACATTTCTTGTTGAGTAATTGAGAGTTGATTCAATGCTAATTAAAATAAAGAAAGCAAATGCAACATTCTAATTTTATTTTGAATTGTTTATTCCTTGCATTAATTCATTTCTATTTATATGAACATGCCCTAGCTTTTGGGAATCTTGTTGATAATCTTATTATTGCAATTCCACATGAACAATTACATGACAAGTGTGACTCAAACTCAATAACATCAATGTTAACGATATGGGAAATAAATACAAATACAATTTTGTTGTATGCAAGGAAATGGTGAGTGATGTTCTAACGATTTTTTTGCATCACCAGCGATGTGCTACCACCACCCAAGGTAAGTTGTTAGAAACATGGACATGCTGGAATATTCCAATTCATTATTGTTTTATACTAAATTCAAGGTTGTTTCTTTGAAAGAGGAAAAATAGGTTTTATATAGGGACCCCAAAACCGCTAGTTAAAGATAAAAACATTAAAGACACCAAAATCGGAAAGGTTGTAAAATAGCAACAATAAATGTCCATAGCTACTAAAACTAGCCAAGGCCACAGAGCCAAAAACCAGACAAAAAGCCAACAATAACCAAATTTGGTCTTTAATAAACTGCTAGCCTCTGCCTCCCAAATTTTGTTCATCTCTAACCCTCTTAAGATCTGAACGACATTTGGGTAGTGGGAAGCACTTCCTTTTGATATTGGCATAGGTCCTTTTCAAAATACCTTGGTCCTCGTTCTTTCTTTCCTTGTTCTCTTCCAGATCAACAACCAGCGAACCCTAATGCATTTTTTCCAACTTTTCAAACATAGCATTGATGATAATGGCATTATGCCTAGCCATTTCTTGAAGTTTCCACAACTATTTTCTATGTGCTATTTTAATTTAACTATTTGCGCTTCCAGAGACTTTGTAATTTTCTCCCTCCCATGTCACCTCCTTCCACATCATTGTTCTTTTCCTCGCTTCCCCTCTTCATTATTGAGAGGCCACCTTCCGCCTTAACCTCCTTCGACTTACTTATACAGAGCTTTCTCCCATTTCTTTGATTAAGATCATTAATTTCTTGATAGGCCCATTTCAAAACCCTGAAAATGTCATTGATGTCGTTTCTTGTAGAAGCTAGAATGTCACTAGATTGAACTTGGTCTAATATGAGGTTAACAACACCCGGGTTGGGGGAGCTAGGAAATCTGATACCTTCAAATCTGAAAGAGGCAAGAGGGGAGGGCACAAAATTTCTACTAGCTTCAGGGTTCTCGGCTTTGTCTTCCAAGGAGTCCGCAGAGTAGGAAACCAACTTGTTGGTAGGGAAGCCTTGAAGAACAAGATTCTTTAAGGGGACAAAGCAGTCGGGGTAGGTCTTAGGGTTAGCTTTAGCAAGATGGGGTTTTTTAGACTGAGTTTTCTTACCAAAAATCTCAGAGGATGGGTGGGCTTCAACAATTCTCTCCTAGTTAGGCTAATTCTCCGAACCCCCACTATCCGTGTCATAGTCCTCAGACATTGTGGAGGCAACATGTTTAGATAAAACTGTCATACTTTGATAGTGTTCATATATTAACCTAATAAGACCAAGATGAAGAATAGGGTATCTCCTGGGATTTTTCTTATGGTCCTCAAGGCTATTACTCAATAGCACTGTAGTATGCATAAAATTCATACCTTATGGCGTATGGCTAAGAATGGAAAAATGATGACCATGGTAAATCTCCCATCCAGATTACGTACCCATTATAACATGAAGTACCTTTTCCACAACGCTGATGGTGTCAATTTTGAAATAGCTATTGTGAAATTTTAACCAATTTCAATTTCTCCTTTGTCTTACTTAGGAAATCTCGATGATCAGCTTCATTAGAAAAACCTTTTGTCGCGGATAAAACTTCACTCTCAAAGGGACATTCCAAGGACCTTCCCCTTTATAATTTGTTAATCCAGCTTCACCACATTGTTCTAGTTCTTCTTGAAGTAGTCTGTGGCCATAATATCGGGCCCATGAAGTTTTTCCAAAAATGGAACCAGCCCACCTCTTTCAATCTGCTTCCAAACCTTGTCATTCCTAGTGTGCACCTCATAGCTTTTAGGCTCAACTCTTTTCTTGTCCCCCCCTTTTTGTTTGCACCTTACTATAGACTCTACCAGCATCGAGTACCTATTGCAGAATTATGCAACTATTCCAATGCACCCACAAAGCATGATACTTTTTCTTTCCTTCTAAGTAATATGATGCGGCCCCATAAAATTTCTTGATTTCAATGTACCTAACCCCTTTCCCTTTAATCATTAAATGTATTTTCCTCTTTCCCATGCATAACATAATAATCTAGTAAGGCCCTGACTTCAATTCTCAAGTCCCTACAATTCTGCCACATGTTCAATCCTTGCTTCCTAACCCCTTCATTCGCAAAGTAATCTACCACGCTGTTAGCTTCCCTGTAGACGTGTGAAACTTTTAATTTTTCAAACTTGTCTAGAATATACTTTGCTTCATCAATCCAATTCTTTATCGACCAAGAGGGTGGGGTCCTTCTTAAGAGACAATCAATGATATTTTTAGAATCCCCTTCTAGCCATAATTTTGTTATATTCAAATTATGAGCTAACTTTAAAACTTGAAAGGCTCCTATAGCCTCTACCACATGGTTGGTTTGGTGACCTAGGGATATTTCCACTGCTGCCATAAAATTACCATTTGAATCCCTTAGCACACCTCCACTTCCAACCATGGCCGGGTTGCCCTTCGCAGCTCCATCAAAGTTGGCCTTATACCAACTGTTTGGAGGAAAGGTACAACAAACACCCTCCCTACTTTTCTTAGCTGGCTTGGAAGCTGAAGAAATGTCCACTTTAATATTCCATTCTTTTGCTATCCTTAAATCATAGGGAATGCACACCACAGCTTCTAGGTTAAGAGCTTTTTGAGGAATCACATTAAAGTTTTCCTTTATAAGCCTAAATTTTTTCTCAAAGACATTATTCTTCGACATCTCCTTGTCCCTGAAAAGTCTATTATTACATTCTTTCGACACTCCCCAAGCAACAAAAGGGAATAAGAAATCTCATAACCTTCGAATGTCTGGATTTTGAGTAGGGGCTTTCCATTGTAAAAAGAACTCTTCAATGGTTTGGGGGAACACCCAAGAGATATTCCAAAGAGCTAATAATTTTCCCTAGATTAAGGAAACAAATAGACAGTGGAGAAACAAGTGGTTGGTTGACTCCTCCTCACTCTTGCAGAGGTAGCATATGTTGGGGATTTGAAATCCTCATTTACAAAGATTGTCCATCGTGAGAACCTTATTCTGAAGCATGATCCAAAAGAAGATATTGAATTTTGGAGTCAAGTGTTTAATCCAAGCTTTTGACCAGAAGGGAGGGGGGGCTTGAGAAAGGGACAGCAAAGAGACAGTCGAAGAGACAGAGTAGTTACCCGAAGGGTTGTCCATCCAGACAAGAGTACCATCCTGGTGAGTTTGTCCCAAACTGACAGCATTTAAGGAGGATTGAAGCTGAGCCAACTCCTGACTAATCACGCATAAGTTCACCCAGTCTCCTTCATACCAGTAATCTTTGACAAGTTCCCCAAAAGCAGCTTTACATTGCTCTGCCCATCTATTGAATCCTTCAATATTAATAAGGGGTTCCTTAAAGAGCCATTTATCCTCCCAAAATCTAGCTTGATCTCCACTTATGATGTGCCATTCTATCCCTGATTCCAAAACTTTTCTACCAGCAATCATATCATTCCAGTAAGTTGAGCCACGAGGGAGGATAGGAGAGTTCAACAGAGCTTTGAGGGACATACAGTCAGCCATATATTTACTTCTCAAAATGTTTTTCCATTCTCCACCAAACGAGAAAGATCTCCATATTTGTTTGGCTAGGAGAGTATTATTAATAATTCTAATTTTTTTGAGACCTAAACCCCCAAAGGTTTTCGGTCTACAAACCAAATCCCACCCTATAAGAGGCATTCTCTTTCTTTCCTCCACTCTAGACCAAAGGAATCTTTTCTATATCTTTTCAATGGCCTCAGTGTATTTAGCAGGGATTTTGAAGAGGCTTAAAGCATAAACTAGGAGGTTTTGAAGAGAAGCTTTAAGAAGCTAAATTTTTCTAGCTTGGCTCAAAAGAGCTCCTTTCCAACCTGCCAACTTCTTTCTGACCCTGTCAACCAAAGAACACCAAAAGGAGTCTGAAGGATTAAGGCATAACATAAGTCCAAGATAATAAGAAGGTAAGGATTACACTCTGCAACCAAGGATTCTTGCAATCTTGACCTGTCTATGCTCAGGGGTATTGAAGAAAAAGATAGAACTCTTCTGTTTGTTGACCACCTGCCCTGTCACCTTCTCATACACATCCAAAGTTTTTTTCAAAGTCTTAGCCTCATTCGTCGTAGATCTTCCCATCAACATTGTGTCATCAACAAACTATTGGTGAGAACAAATCATATTCATGGAAGAAGGACTAAGACTTGCAAGAGACCTTTGTTCAATCAATCTCTTAAGATTCCTTCCCAGGCTTTCAGCCATTATAGTAAAAAGAATAGGTGAGATAGGGTCACCCTATCTTAAACCTCTTAAATTTTGAAAGAATCTGGAAGGAGATCCATTCACAATAATAGATGTGGAGACCATAGTAACCAACTGATTCACCAACTGAATGACTCTGCTACTAAAACCAAACCCCCTTAGAATTTTGAATAAAAACTCTTAGTCAACACGGTCATAAGCTTTGGATATGTCCAGCTTAAGAAGAAACCCTTCAGTTTTAGATTCCACAAGTGAATGGATATTCTCATTGACTGTGACTATAGAATCTAATATTTTCCTTCCAGGAACAAAATCATTCTGCTAAGGGGAAATCAATGAAGGAAGGATAGAAAGGATCCTTGAAGTCAAGACCTTTGATATGATTTTATATAGAGAGTTGCAAAGACTAATGGGTCTGAACGCCTCAAATTCCATTGCCCCTGGTTTCTTAGGAATAAGGACCACAAAAGTTGCATTTAGTTCCTTAAGGAGCCTTCTAGATCCAAAGAATTCCTTAACAACATTCGCAACATCATTTTCCACAATATCCCAAAAACATTAACAAAAGAACATAGGAAATCCATCAAGCCCAGGGGCCTTGTTTCCTTCAAAAGAAAAGAAAGCTTTCCTGATTTCCTCCTTAGAGGGGATGGTCGCAAGCTTTTCATTGTCTTCCCTAATAACAACCTTGGGGATGGCCTCTAATAAAAAGTCTTGGTTATTTTGATTGATTTCCCCATTTATAGAAAGAAGGTTATTATAGAAGAGGACAACCTGCTTTTTGATGTCTTCCTCTTCTTCAAATCTAGTACCATTAACTTCTATGGAAGCAATTCTATTGGCGGCCCTGTGTTTAGAAGCAGATAAATGGAAGTACCTAGTATTTTTGTCTCCAGTTGAGAGCCACAATACCCTCGATCTCTGCCTCCAGAACTCCTCCTCTTTTGCTATTATGTCATGCAATTTCACCAACAACTCATTTTCTCTATCCTTATTATTTTCAATGTATCCTTCCTTCTAGATTTTGTCCTGGATCTCCACAAGCTCCATTTGAAGTTTAGATTTAATACTAAAAATGTTTCCAAAGGATTCTTTTTTCCATCTTAAATTGTGTTTGACTTCTCTCAGTTTTTTAGCAATTCTGAATATAGCAATACCCGGAACATCAATATTCCACCATTTCCTAATTTCATCAAAGATAAGGGGATGGGACAGTCACATTCTCTCAAATCTAAAGCGATATTTTTTCTTCACCTTTATAGGGTCTGCCACAAAACTTATGGGAAAGTGATCCGACCCAATTCTAGAAAGAGCTTTAAGAGAGCAAAACTAGCTTAAAATCCACTGATGAAAAATTAAAGTTCTATCTAACCTTACTTGAATAATTTCCTTACCAATTCTTCTATTCGACCAAGTATAATGAGCCCCTTGCAAGTCCATATCAATCAACTCCTTGTTGTTGATCAAATCAAAAAGATCATATTTACTCTCCTGATTCAACTGAGAGCCTCCAAATTTCTCCTCATTCAGAAGGGTCCTATTAAAATTTCCCATAACTATCTAGTGGTCATTATCAAAAATCCTGCAAAAATCAGATAGCTCATTCCATAAATATTTTCTAGCTCCTTTCCCATTGGGAGCATAGATGTTCAATTGAATCCAGCTAAAGTTATCTATGATATGTGTGAATTTAGTAGCCACATGATTGTTGCTCTCCAACAAAGGTTTCCCTTTAATGAGGTTCTGGTTCCAAAAGGTAGCAATGCCTCCTGATGCACCATCTAAACTATTTCCTTGAATCCCACAGTTCTGAAACATTTTGATCTTCTCCACCTTTTATTTGGACATTTTAGTTTCTTGGATGAGGAGAATATCAGGTTTATGATCCCTAACAAAATTGTGCAAAACATCCCTCTTCTGAAGGCTATTAAGCCCTCTTATATTCCAAGACATAATCTTCATATCTTACTAGGGGATTGGAGAATCTCCGGAATGGTCTTTTGAACACCATTCACTATATCCTGAAAGCTTTCATGTTCTCTCTACCATTTGCCCGATCTTCTGCCTTGGCTAAGCTTAGTAGCTCCACAATCTGCCTTTGCTCTTGTTCTGGTAACAACTCCACTCAGAGTATTCTGATGTTTTCTTTTCTCCTTCTTTTTCTTAGAATGAGAGGGGACTTCTTCCTAGTCAGTATCTTCTTGGCTCTCCATCTCTCTGCTAGATTCCCATTCCTTATCATTCATTCTTCTTTGCTCCCAAGGGAGGTATCCATTAGGCCATTCCTAGGATGATTCAGATTATCACTCGAAAGTTCGATGTTCTAGCTCAGATCCTCAAAGGTGTCCTTAACAAAATCCGGGGTTGTATTTTCACCGAGATTAAGAGGGTCACTCAAAGGGGAGCATTCAATACAAGTCATATTCAGGATGGGAATGCCAATACCCAAAGACAAACCCTGGATAGGAATGTTCTTCAATCCAGGAAACCCATTTTCTTTTCCTTCTGGTAAGATCTTAAGAGTAGAGGAAACAAAGTCCTCATCTCTTTTACCTTCCTCCATATTTTTCAATGTTTTTTCATCATCTTCCTTAGGACCATCATTATTTTCTACCCTTGTTTGGTGATTCTTCTGCACATTAGGATCCTTAGATTATGTTTCATCATTAATGTCAGAGGTATTCCTCTAAGTTTCATTTTTCCTACCAGCCTCCTCATTAAGGGTATTGGTATTGCTTGCTTCTCCTTCCCCATCTGATTTATTTCTCTGAATATTCTTAGGGTTAGACTAGTGATTTTCTTTTTCTTTACTAACATTTAATGGACATTTCTTAGCCCAATGCCCCATTTTTCTACATTTAAAGCAGGCAAAGGGAATGGACTCAAAATCTATAGTCTATGTCCAGGTTCCCAACTTAGATTGAATATCTTTTGAAGAAGGAAAGTTAGCACTCTATGAAACTCCCACACATATTCGAGCAAACACCAACCACTTTCTAGCTGCTGTCATAGGGTCAATAGATAGAAGTTCTCCAAAAGAACTAGCAATGTCGTTGAAAATGTTCTCATTCTAGTATTCTAAAGGGAGACCCGAGAGTCTAGCCCAAACTGGAACGTTCTCAAAGATAGAGTCAGAGAGATCCAGGCGAGAGGTCCACTTCTTAAGGGCCAAGGAAGATTTCTAATGACCCAGTATTCACCACCCTCATAGCCAAAAAAATATCCTCATTACGTGTGAACTCAAAGGAAAAGAAACCTCTAGAAAGAGCACCACTCATGACTTTTCCATTAGTTCTCCACTTACTTTGACAAACTCCCCAACTCACATCAACATTTGGTCTAGGCCCATAAACTTCTTCCAAATCTCAAGACTTCCATCAAAGCAATATTATGATCACTAATAGATCAAAGTACGAGATGGAAAACTTACATTTCCTAGGTCGCACTTCTTACTCATCGAGGGAATATCGATTTACCATTTGGTTTAACACTAAACAAATCAATACTGTTTGCGCTTTTCCTTTTCCCCATCGGTCCTCCTTTACCACTTCATTAAAATTTCTTTTTTCAATTTTTTTCCTTCTGCGGACCGGCCTAAAATTTGTCTTTTCTCCTCGGTCCACTCGGATTTTGTTTCTTCGTGTCCTTCTAATGTGAAATATTCTTACTTCGCAGACTTCCGCACATGCACTGATTCAGCTCCCCGATTCCTCGCATCCTACTCCACTACCGCCCATTATTCAAAGATTTGAAGTTCTCTTTTCCCACCCATGCCTCCATGTCCCCCATGATGCTCCATGGTTCTCCTTTAATTGGGAAGCAATTGCCAACTCACTCAGTTCTTCATGCAGTTTAGGTTTACCGTTTTATAAACGTGGGAAATGACACATCATAGCCGAAACGTTTCTACTTTTAATTTTGAATTTATCATTCAAAAATTCCAAGCCATCTCTCATTAACCTTGTAAAACATGCTCCGTGATATAATGTATCTGCTAGCAGAATTCTGTCATCTATCTTTGCTCTGCAAAGGCTACATGAAATATTTTCATTTTTTTAAAAAAATTGGTGTTCAATAAATGCTCAATCATATCATGTACACTTTACCTATTTAATTATAAAAAAGTCTCATAATATTTTATATACATCTTATTATAAAAATGCGTTCCATCTATCTTTGCTCTACAACGGCTACATGAAAATTATGATTCTTTCCTTTAATTTTGGTTCGCGTAGTCTAGATATTTGTCAGTTTATATACATTCAAAACACATTCCATCTATCTTTGCTTTGCAATGGCTACATGAAAATTATGATTCCTTCCTTTAATTTTGATCCATGCACTCTGGATAGTTGTTAGTTTATATACATTCAAAACATGCTCTGTCTATCTTTGCTCTGCAACGGCTACATGAAAGTTATGATTCCTTCCTTTAATTTTGGTCTGTGTAGTCCAGATATTTGTTAGTTTGTATACATTCAAAACATGCTTTGTCTATCTTTTCTCTTCAACGGCTACATGAAAATTATGATTCCTTCCTTTAATTTTGCTTCGCATAGTCTGGATATTTGTTAGTTTATATATTTTTTCTTTTTTAATAAATTGGTGTTTAATAAATGATTAATCATATCATGTACACTTTCACATATTTAATTATAAAAAGCCCCACAATATTTTATATACATCTTATTATAATATTATTTATAAATAATTATATTTATACGAATTAAATTATTTATCATTTGTTAATATCTAATTATTTAGAAAATAATTCATTATTACTATTGTTTGTTTTTTTGGGGGCTCAAGTTTACAATGTAAAAAATACCTTGAATCTATAGACTTGATCTAGCAAATAGTAAAACTTTATTTTTCACTTCCGAGATCTATCTTTGTTCCTTCTTTCTTTTAGAGGATTTGAAATGGAGAATATTTAAGAAAAACTTGGTATGGTCAACATTGTGTCACTATAAAGACATGTTCTCTTAGGTCAACTCACAAAGATGTTAAGATTATGGATTAGAAGTAACAATAATTCATTAAGTTTAATGATAAAATTTAATTTATTATGGTTGAATAAATCAATAATCAACAATAATAAGGGTATAAAGAAAGAGTTATGGCAACCACAAAATCACCCACAAAACAAAGAACAATGATAAATATAAAATATCCTTCTAGATAAAAGAAACCACCACCATAAAGAGTATAAGATTATATTAATTAGTAATGAGAGAACTCATAATATACTTAGCTTCTCCATTTAATCTTTGTCTCTTTTAACCTACAATCAATATAGTAGCTTTTTGAAAGTCACAATAGGTAGGCGATGAAGAATGTAAACTGAATGTATGGGGTATGGTATTGTGCCACACATGCTAGGGCTTTCTAGCCCTAGTTGTGGCTTCTATACTATTTGATTGCCTTCTTTCTCAAAGAAGGTATTTTCTTATCACGTTCAGTTGTGTTCTAGGCATGGGGGGAGGAGGGGGGTTGAGTTGTCTGGGGAGAGATTAGGTGTCTATATTGTTCCTTTGGTGGGTATTGTTGCAAAATGTTGTGGAAGGGGTGTTAGATCTGTGTCTGAAGGATCCTATGAAGGGCCTTTTCAAAGTGCTTTTTTCTTCCTTGGTGGTGAGGATGGCGTCAGTTGGAGGTTCATGTTTGAATAATATGCCCTTCTGAGAGGTATTATCTAGGGATGACCCTTCTTCATCCTTTCATGCAAGTGCTATCAATTTGTTGAGCAAGTCCTCAGATGGGGAGGAATCACCAAAGAATGGGGGTCATCAAATTTATTATCTATTTTTTGTGTTGATTTTTTTTTATTGTGAAGTGTTCTGAGGCCCCTTATAAACCTATTTTAGCCTTCTAATAAAAAAATTGTAATTCTATTTTTATTTTAAATATATTAAAATATTTTTTTATTAAGAGGGGTAAACACTTTTAATCTGAAGCTATGAACCGGTGAGGTCACAAATGAGGGACCTCATCCCCAATATGAATTCTCAACCATTACACCCCAATGAGGTTTAAACCTTGATGACAAGAATAACAACGCAACTTAACCATCACACCATGCCACTATTGGCTAAATATATTAAAATATTACTTTTATTATCTTTTAGTAATATCTTTGTATTCCTCAAATATATATGGATTGATTTTTCTTAAATTTTTTTATCCACTTATCAAAAATTCAAAAATTATAAAGAATTGTTCTACAATTCATTCTCTATGTAATCAAAAGAATATTTTTTAAAATTATTTTTTTCCAAATTATGTGATATGCAACTCAATAATGCAGTTTTCAAAATATAACCACTTCAATAAATCATTAAAAAAATAATAATAAAATATTCAAATTTACCCTTAAAATATTTAATATTGACTATATTCCACGAACCAATTTTAAAATACCTAATAAAAAATGAATGAAACAAGAGAGTGAGAAGATCTAAGGTAGGAAAATGGTTTTCCTCCATTGTTGCACCTTAGAGCTATTCTCACAAAAAGAAGTTTGGATTGGTTATGTTTGGTGTCCTTTGGTCTCTCTTTGTTCTCAATTCTTCTTGATGGAATTATGTGGTTTTCTTTCTATGCTAACTTTTTTTAATTGTTCTTTCTTTATTTTTTGGTGTGTGCTTGGTGGCAAAAATTTAATTTTGTAATAATTTCTTGTCAACCTTTGTTATGTTTTCTCATTTTGTGTTCTCTCGGAGGGTGTAGTGTGTAGGATTGGCCAAAATAGAGTGAAATATATGGCCCCCCTTTTTATGTTAGGAAAAATTGTATTAATTTATCTCATTTCATTTGGCACCTCATGTCGATACCAAGAGGAGGCTCAAATAAGGACAAGTTAGACAAATTTATTGAGCAAGAAAAGAGGAGTAATGACTCTTTAGATGGGGTCTTGTTGGAAAATTTGAGGAGATTAAAATAAAATTAACAAATATGTGCACATCATGATGGGCCAAAAGTGGCAATATGTAAGGATCGATGGCCATATGACTAACACTTTTTACCCAAAATTGATGAAACGATAAGGGTTTTTAAAGGAGATTCTCAGCTTTCCACCAATATATAATTATGCTTTACTTTAATTTAATAAATAATTATTAGTCATTTTTTATTTGAATTATGACTAAAGTCCTCGATTGATAGGTTGATTGAAAAACATCTATAGCTTTCAAATGATATCACATTTTTGAATCCAAAAAATGTGTCACATTCTATGCTTCATATACTATAGGATTAAAAAAAAAAAAATGAATTTCATGAACTTTTGACCAAGTTAAGGTGGTCGACATACAAGTTTTTATATTTTTTAAAAGTTGTAATAAAAATTCATAATTAATTATTTACTTGGAAAAAATTACAAAAAATATGCATCACATTTGGACATGAGTCCCCTACTTATATATAAAATCTTATAAAAATATTTTCATTTTATTGTGGTTAGGGTGGTTAGACATACACCTACCTTTATTGTTTCCGAATTTAAGTAACGGCTGCATTAAAATTTCAAATTTTCACCAAATAGATTTAAAAATAAAAATAAACCTACTAGTTTAGAAACTACATTCAATTTGCTACCCATTCTATTCTTAGATATTTTGAAATAATATAGTATTTTATTTAACTCCTCTAATTTTTGAATTTTGATTTTTAAAGGCTTTTTTTCCATGATGATCCTGGCATTATACCCTAACCTAAATGGAAGCATTGAGATTTGATTTTGAAGGTGTTGAAATTCCAAACTATTAAATTCACAATTTCAAAAGATGGAGAAAATTTGGGGCTCAGGAGAGGAAGAGTGGGAGTAAGAGGCATCTTCAAAGAAGGAATTTTCAAAGAGGGAAATGATGATGAGGACCCTCCTTTTCCCAAGGTTTATCCATTTCTCCCAACTAGTAAACATTACAGGTAGTAAGGAATAAAGGAAGTAAAGTGAAAATGTTGCAATATTTCTTGTTTGTTGAGATAGAAATATTTTGTTATCTAGAAAGTTCTTTGACAATTAGGTTGGGAATGTTTGGGAGAAAATATGGGGATTTATGCAATTTTTTATAAAATGTTGTAAAAAGGGATTTTTTTTTGGTGTTTTTTAAAAGGTGTAGTATGTAAGATAGAGTGGTTAAAAATTAATTTTTAGAACTTTGGACAATGAATTTTTATGATTGTTTCTTTGTTGCTTGAGGCTGAAAATGAGGAGGTTTTGGCCAACTTAGCCCCAAGATGGTTGAAGGTGAAAATTATACCTTCTCAATTATGGAAATTCATTTTACAAATGATGAAACCCTTAGATTATGTTATGCAAATTGAGAAAACTAGAATGACTCTTCCCTATTTAAATGCAAGAATGTTAATTTCTTTATTGGTTGATATTGAAGTTTCAGAAGTGATTTCTATTTAATTGGATGATATATTAGCTAAATATGATATTGAACTTATTGGAAACTGGAACTCTTATTTTTTATGTAAAAGAAATGAGAACATGAGTAAAAACTATCCTAAAATTTCTAAGAACCATGTTGGGTTTTTTATGAGAAACGAAGTTGTTAAAGAAAAAGACAAACCTCAAAATTCTAATGATGATCCCATCATTTCTTCTAATGGATTTAAAAATAAATAAAAATTTATAACCATGTTGAAAATAGTGGGAAAGAGAAAGATATTCTCAACTCCCCAATTAATGATCTTCAAAATTTGACAATGATAATGGGGTTAACTCTCTAAGTGACACACTATTTGAGAGATATTGTGGTTATTAAAGCCAATAATTCCTCATCCCATGATGATTTGGTAAATAAGGTTGTTTCAAATAAAAATTTATGTCTTCTTTTAAGGAATAATGCCTAAAAATTGACTCGAGAAAGAACAAATTTCTATGTAAAAGTTGAAAAAAATATACTAAGCCTCCCAAATGTTAAATGCAAGCCCCACTAGTGAATTTTTAGCCTCTAGTGAAGCTATTATACCATAAAAATAGAAGTTTGTGTTATGTTTCTTTAACCCCCTCTTTTCAAAGGGGGGAACAAAGATAGAAAAAGATTGTTCAAAGAATAAAGAGGAAAAAAAAAGCAAGGAGATAGATCACATAGTTTGAAAAATATGATAGAAAATAAGTCTAATAAGAAAGATAAAAAAGACTCTTTTATTGGGGTGGTGGCCTAGCTCGATTGGCTAAAGCATCCTGTTGCAGGAAAGAGGTCATGAGGTCTAGTCTCCCACCATCCACGTGGTATCAGAGGGTGTGTCATGCTAGTGCCACCAGTCACGTGAAAATTTTTACCAGGCGCACTATAGTTTATAGGGGGACAAATACCTGACTGATTCCTGCAGTCTAAAAAAAGGTAAAGAAGAAAAAAATTAAAATTCTTTGATAGGATTTACAAGAATCAAAATCATGAGGCTTCTCTAGACTCTTCCAAATAATATTCAAGATTTATATTTGGAATATCAAAGATTTCTAGAGTCCCCTAACAAAAAGTTTATTTTAAGGTATTTGTGTAATGATAGGCCTAATATAAATTTTCTTTGCATTCAAGAAGTCAATGTTGTTGGTTTTCAACATGATTCTATTTTCAATTTGTGAGATTTTTTTTTGAATATTTTCACTCTTCATGATAAGGGGAAAGGTAGAGCTTCTATTCTAATAGACCTCAAGTAAGTTCATTTTTTTGTTGATTGGGGATTTTCTCCTTGTAATAGAGTTATTCATGTGGCTTTTAAGGTAGAAATCTATATGTTTGGTCTTTTCAATTTTTATACTTCTAATGATTATAAAGAAATATGTTCACTATGGAGTTATATGGCCAATTATTTGGATCTTAGGAGGGGATTTCAATATAATAGAATATAAAGAGGATAAAAATAGGTGAACGGGTGGGTTTTCAAAAGGAAATGAGTTATATTTTTGTTCAAAATGAAGAGAACTCTCAATATCATGGATCCACTTGAAAAAAGAAAGTAATAATCATATTTGGTTCACCTAGTGTAATAACTAGTCTTGAGGGAAAAGAGTGTATTCAAGGCTTGACAAATTTTATGGGAATTGATTGTGTGAGAATTTTTGCATCAACGTTTTAGATCACACTCCATGATCCATTATTGCAAAAGAAAATTATGGATTGTGGAAACTTGATATCTTTAAATTTAATGGGAATAAGGATTTTTTTAAAATCTATCTTTGATTCCAAGGGAAGCATGGTGTTTTTATATCCTAGTATAATGTCAAATCATTTTTCCATTGAGACTACAATGGAGGTTGGCTAGGTGAGCCAAGCAATCAAGTGCAATCAAAATTCAATTTTTAAGCTTAATGTTTCTCTCTTGAATGATTATAATTTTCTTAATGGTATAAGAAATAGAATTTCTATTGTTAAAAATAGATTCAAAGGTTATTCATCTATTAGCATATCGGATAGATTGACCTCTTTGTGGGGAAATATTTTTCAAAAAGTGGGTAAATATAAGGCTTTAGATAGTAGGATTAACATTATTCTTCAAGATAAGTTGTTGGTCCCTAAAGGATATATGAAAAGGAATAAATATAACCAAATGACTTTAGGGAAGTTGATCAAGAAAAATATTCAAAATTTTAAGAACGAAAGGGATAAAATTAGATAAAAAATTAATTAGATCAAAGAGGGTGATAGAGGTTTTAAATATTTTTTTAATTTAATCAAGACTAAACAAAGAAAAGAAATAATTGGCCCACACAATTGGATGGAATTAGTTCCAATTTAAGTATATTTATGGAGGAATCTTTTCATTCCTTTTATCAGACGTTTTTCTCCTTTGAAGGTGACTGTGAAACTAGGGAAACAAAGATTTTTGTCAAAATACTATCCCCAAGAAAATTGAGGAATATACATTAAAGATGGTAAGTCTCTAAACTTAGTGATGTTCTCTTGATCGAGTTTTACAAAGCCCATGTTGACTAAATTAGTGAGGAATTATTAGTTGTTTACCAAGAAAAGTTTCAAAAGGAATCCTTGGGTAAGAAAATAAATAGAGGAATTTTGAACCATTAAATTAATCCCCAAGTATATGGGAACAAGAGTTCCATAAAAAATAGAGGCCTAAATTACTCTTTTAAATTTATTCTATAAAATTCTAGCCAGGATTAGATTAACAAAAATCCTAAATAAGGTGGTCTCTATTATCTAAATTGGTTTCATTGAAGGGAGATGCATTTTAGAGGATTTGATTACTAGTTAGGAAGAATACATTGAGAAAAATAGATAGGCCAGGATGTGAGTATGGTTATGTTGGATTTTGAAAAATCTTATGACAGAATTGAATATATTTTTGTGTTGGATATGTCGAAAACCTTTGGGTTCCCTTTGAGTTAAACAAATGGATTAATATCATTTTTAATGATTCCTCTACTCAGGTGGATATAAATGGGGAATTTTTTGACCCCATTTTTATGTAGACCTATAAATTCATTAAGGTTTTTCTATTGCTCTAGAACTCTTTGTGATTATGGTTGATGCACTTCACTATGTTTTAAGAACTAGTGTGATCAAGCCTCCAATTTACGAAATTTTTCTCTCTATTGAAGAGAGAATTGTTAGGATTAAGGTTTCATCCACCTTGTAAATCCTATGTCATATTTTATGGTTAACATCCTTGGAAAGTGTCTCTAAGCACTTAGGGTGTATTGGGAAAATATTTTGTAATATTAATTCTCACCTTTATTTGTAATATACCCATAAGGGGTGATGGGTCCATTAGTAGTGGTAAAGGTGGGTTGTGGACATAAATATTTAATATTATTTTCCCCACATGTGGATGTCTAGAATGGGGTAACAAAAGATAAATAAAATGATAAATGATTGACTTTTGGGATTCTCCAAGTGGACACTTGGAAAGAGGCTATAGGTGTCACTTGGTTTTTGATCATTTAATATAATTAGTGCAATGTTTATCTCTCATGGCTGGGCACCCAAGTTGGAGGGAAAGTATTGGATCCAATACCAGTTTCTTTTGCATTCTAGGGAGATAATCCAAAGGTTGGGGATGTTTGGAATGAAGGGTCATCTTTGGGCACCATGTTTGGTGTATTAGATGTCTTCACACATCTATAAAATGAGCCTCTTAGAAGTTGAATTTAAGGCTCAAAATAGTTGAATGTAGTATTACTCTGCAAGAAAAAGGATAGGTTGAGACATAAAGAGGTTGTTCACAGATGCATAGGTGCTTCCATGTTGGAGTAAAAGAGGAGAATAAAATTGTTTGAATTGTAATCTCATTTATTTGATGATAATGGATACTTGACCTCTCTTCTTGGTGGGGGTTTTTTTTCAAGGGACTCTCCATGTAAATCCTATGATATGTGATGATGTTGTGTTGCTGATTTTTGCCTCATTGATGTAATATTATTGTAATGTTATTATTCATATATTTCTATTATAGGTTCACATAAGGTAGTGTTTATAAGCATGTTATGTTGGCTAATTTTTGGCATCATAAAGATGGATCTAATCATGGTATTTCCATATTAAGGAAACTTAATTTTTAGATTTGAATATAAGTTTCATATTTTCATGTTGCTATAGTCCAAGCCTTGTATCTTATCCATTAAAGTCATTTTTGGATAGAGATTTGATTTCGTAACAACCGGTATTGAACCTATTTATTTTTCATCATTTGGTATAAGAGCTTAAGGTGAACTAGGTTCTAGGTATTCCTTATTTTTTATTTCTTAGCTAGAGAATCTTATGGGAATTTGATAGAAGGAATTGGAGCTTGTTAGAAGGCATATGGGGTAGAAATGAATGTTCTTGAGTTAACTTTATTTTTTAGATTTGTGAGATTGGACTACTATGGATATTGTCAATGTGATCTATTTTGGACATTGTAATCTCATGATTATGGATCTTTATGGAGTTGGTTATGTTTTGGTAACTCTAAGCTCTTATTTAAATAAATATGTGTTGATCCTCTTGTTTGGTGTTTTTGTTCCTTTACGTTGTGGTCATGTGTAGCAAGAAGGTGTTCATGTTGGATGGGTAGAGACATCTTCATCATATGGAGAAACACTCTTGATTTGGACTACATAATGAACTACTTATGTTGGATTCATGGCTTTAGCCATTGGTTAAATGAAAGCACTAAAAGATAAGCCACTAACCTCTTTGTGAGTTGTGGAGCTGATATGTTTCATATGTTATAAGCTCCTCAACAACTTAGTTTTTCTTGTTGGGTTGTAGTTTACTCATGTTTTTAGTCGTTTCTTTATATATCTATGCTTATTCCATTATTCAGATGACATGCTTAATGTGAATTTTTGGATGTTTAAATCGATTTTCAAATTTATAGAGATGGTTTTGTATGTTTTCCATGTTAATTAAAATATGGGGTATGTAGATCTATGATGAGACTATGCTCAAGGTGTTCTAAATGAATAATATTATAGGTTTGCATGGCTACTTGGAGGGTTCTTATTGGTCTATGATTACTCCTATTTGGATTTGTTTGGAAAATTGGATCTAGCATTGATTCTGGTGTTTTTGACTCAAAAATCCACATGTTATACCTAAATATCTTTATTTTACATGATACTAATCTAGGTTGAATCTATTTTTTATTTAATTGATATTGGAGCATTGATTATGTATTCCTCCTTTGAGATGTTGTATATGTGTAGATCTTGTTAAAATTGTCTAATGGGGATTTTGTTTGGTAAGCCATATTCTTGGTCACCATTGTTACATTGGTATGCTTATTATAGTAAGAGATGGTTATTGGGAGTACCTAATATATTTGTTATCCTCTCTGATATCTTGGTTTGTTGGTTATTGATGTAATGATGAGTTTGCATGTTTCATTGGATTTTGATCTACAATTTATGTAGCTTGTGGATTAGTTACCCAATTTCTTATAGTGGGATGGCTCAGATGTGGACTATCTATATCCATGAGATTATTTTTGTGTTTATGCAAATTTTTTAGTTGGCCTTGTATGTAGTCATTTGTGCATTGGTATGTTCCATTGAGATAGGAGGATGGATATACAAAGACTTGATTGTAGATTTTGGGTTGGTATGTTGATGGCATGAAGTTCTATCTATGTGTTGTATACCTTGGTTTAAGGTATGGTTATATTGGATAATTTGCAACTTTCTATGGATGTTATTATAGGTGTTATCATTTGAATTTGATGCTTATGTTCATGTAAATATTGGTGCAGGTTTCAAGAGCAGTTGATATGTTTCACCTTGGAATGTTCCTTTTTTCTTCCATTGGTGGAATGTTGGAGGATGTAAAGGATTTTCTTGCTTGATGGTGGTTATCATGGTTGCTTTTATAGGTATCTTGTTGAAGCATGAGAGCATAGTGAAGATTTAGATGGTACGTATTTGGCTATAGTATATTTTTCCCTTATTTATGATTCTGATGGGTGTATTTACAATGTTGATGTCAAGTGGAAGAATGTTAGGATTAAGGAGCCATCCACCTTGTAAATCCTATGCTATAAGTCATGGTTCCAACATTCTTTGAAAGTGTCTCTAAGCACTTAGGGTGTTGGAGTCACTAAAAAATTAACCCTTCTACTTTTTCTGGCTTGTTCGGTCCCTCCTTGAGATTTTGGCTTAATGTTTCCTTGTGTATAGGAGTGAATTTGCACCCCATGTGTAAATTCCCCCCTTTTCCCTCCCCACTTTAGAAAACTAATTTTGGAGGATTAATTCCACCTAAGCCCACTACTTGCATCCCACTTGGTGCCTATTTTGAGTGTCGATGGAGGAATTTTTGTCAGGGACACCCACGCGGTGCGAAAATGCCTATGTGGCACGCTTACATCCTTGGAAGATTCTAGTGGCTGAACCTACAAAGGTGTTACACTTCTCATTGGGATTCAAGTTGTAACACCCCCTTCAGCCGACCGACCCAAATATCGCCATTTCTTTCATTCCTATTCAAATTTATCCCTTCAACATGCATTCTAGCTATTGGAAAACTTCAAGCACTCATTCTATCACTTCACAAGCTCACTTTCACTCACTACAAGCATAAAAGATCTCCATTGCAAAAAACACAACACTCCATATTTAGTAGAACAAGTTGGGAATGAAACACCATTCCAACAGAGGCTCGAGTACTCTCATTTTCTTCCCCAAGTAGCCTTGAGTTCTCTTGGTGGAAGTGGTAAGCTTCCCTTTCTTTCCTTCTATCACTTGGTCGAATTAGCACTTTACTGTTTTGCATTGCTTTTGTGCTTTTCACTATATTACTTTCTTTATCTCATTTCCTTGGCTGTCCATGGAGGTAGAAACACCTAAATGGGGGTCTGATTGAGGTAGGCCCCTATACAACCACCCAACATTTTCCTCTCTTTTTGTGTGTAGGAGTACGCACTTTCGAGAAACCAACTGGTGACTAAATTTCTTGGTGTGATCATTCTTTCCCTCTTGACTCTTGAATTTTTGCTTTATAATATTAAATAATATTTCATTTACTTAATCTCATCATTTTGGCTCTTTAGTTAGCTAGTTGGGTCATTAGCTAGTTTTTCTAGGTTTGACCTCACCTTCACTGTTATCTAGTTGTGCAGACATCATCACACTTTAGAGATGCCATCATGCCATGCTATCATCTGGAGATCGTTATTTCATCCCTGGGTAGAGAGCTTCCTGAGGCATAGTGTTGGACCTAAAAATCAACTCGCGTAGCCCCACCTTTGGAATTTGAGATCAAAGAGTGGTTGCAGGACTTTATAGTCCTCATCATTCTCATCCTCATATCCTAAAAATCCCATTTAGATGAGGTAAGTTAAGGCAGCCTCTCGTATCTTGGCCCTCTGTGGCCGGGGGTATTGCATGTGGTGGTCCCCCTATCTTAAATTTTTGGTGAACCTGATGTGAACCAACGTCTATTCATCTGTCGGTATTGAGGCTTCCCTCAAGTACTTCATGATTGTTATGTTCTTGAGTGTTGTGAAGGTTTTTGAGATCATCACAACCTAGTCTACAACTTACAGGTACATCATTAGAAGTGTGTGACACCTTCCAATGGAAAGGCTGAAGGTCTCGATTGGACTCTCTACGCACCTTTTCTCTAGTCTCGCCATTAGTATGGTTTCATAGGAGTAGTTGTCAAGGAACGAGATGGGATTTGATGACAAAATTGATCACATTCCCACTCCCCCTGTGTCTCCCACATCATCATCCGTGGACAAGTATGAGGACATTCAAATCCTAGTAGAATATGTTGCCGCCCTCACTAAGGGATTATGCAACCCAAAAAAACACTTGGAAAGAAATCTGAAGATGGCTAGAGCCACTCGGGTCATCAGTAAGTTAAAGCATATGATGAGTAAATATTGAAAAAGCATATAAATTTTGACTAGCCTCCTTGGTCTCACTGATGCATGTGCTCCTTCGAGCAACCCTATTTTTGCAAAAGGAAACACTTTCAAAGAGTGTGAAGGATAGTTAGGAGTATCGATTCCTCCCACATTCGTCTATATGGCCAACACGGTACCTTCTATTAGTATCCCTTCAGTCTCTGAACAATCTGAAACTAGCAAACTTAACAAATTCCCCTTGGGCTTTAGCTTCACCCTTCTGGTCACCTCTAGTGGTGCAAGTTTTGGCAGGATGAGTGGTAGAGGCTTTGGTAGTGGTGGAGGATTTGGTAGTGGAGGTGGTGATAGTGGAGGCAGCTCTAGTGGAGGTCATGGTGGTGGCTTTGGTGGAGGCCCTACTAGTGGCATTGGCTCTGGTAGTGGCTCTGGTAGTTGCTCTAGTAGAGGTCACACCAGTGGTGGTTCTGGGGGAGGTTCCTCTAGTCCTCTATCTTCTAACAACCCTAATTTGAATACCCTTTTTCAGAACATGGGTAAGATGAAGAGCCAGTTAGTGAGTCTTTCCCAAGCCTCTTCCTAGCCTATATTCCAGCCCTTTTTCTGACATAGCCCATTGTTAGTTGCAATCTTGAACACTCCTTTCCCCTAGGGAATGGAGATACCTAAATTCAAAAAGTATGGTGGTAAAGGACATCCATAGACACACGTGCCTACCTTTAATGCCCTATGCTCAAAAAATTTCCATCATGATGCATTAATGGCTAAAGTATTTCCCCGATCTCTTCAGGATACACCGCTTGAGTTGTATTGTTCCTTGGCTTACAATTCCATTTTCTCATTTGACCAACTTGTTAATCAATTTCTTAGACAATTTCAAGCAAACATTGGACCAAAGATGACCTTTTTAGATCTCGTCCAGTGTAAACAAGGAGATAACAAAAAAATTACTAATTTCATAGCACGCTAGCAAGTGCTCCTCTCACAAATATCATATCAATTGCCCGATTCTGATGTATAGAAGGTATTCATAGGCAACTTACAAGGGCCTTGGCAAGAAAAGTTCACCCTAATGAAATACCCTTGTTTTGCACACTTGTATGCAGCCTTATGAGAGTACCAGTAGACGGTTGTTCAGTTTGGGGGTTCCTCCTCATGCTCCCATTCTGAGGGAAAATCCATCGTATCGGTCTCTAGGAAAGGGAAGATGGTTACAAATGTATTCACTTATGCTAATAACAATGGCCTCAAGAATAACCGAAATTTCACAAATTTGTCAGAATATTATTCTTTTGTCTTACAAAAGCTGCTGAAGGATAAGATTATAAATTTTCCAACTCTGAAGCCTATTAAGGAACCTTACCCTAGTTGGTACGATGGAAGCACTTATTTTTAGTACCATCAAGTCAAAGGACATGATACCGAATGATGTATGTGGCTATGTCATGAGATATAGAGCTGCATTGAGGACAGTAGCATTCACCTTGACAGAAATAAACAAAATGCTAACAATCAGTGGTGAAAGCTAATAGTGAACTATAGATATACACGAACCCGTTTTTGTCACATTCTACTAACACGATTGTAGATCCCACTAATTTTGTTACTCAAACCAAGGTCTATGTCAACATGGTCATGGTGGCTTCTACTGCTCTACATGCACTCGATTCGTTGGATATTACATTCACATCACAGGATTTTCCTTTGAACAATAAATCAATGCCTCTCTACATTCTCACTCATGTCAATGGTAACATTGTGACAAGAGTCTTGGTAGACCGTGCAAGCCACGTGAATCTTATTATAGAGGAAACATTAGTATTAAATTCATTGCAAAAAGGACAAATATGAAGAAAAAAAATCTACCATCCATACATACGATGGAATGAGTCTTAAACATTATGGTTCGATAACCCTGTCCATCCTAGTTGGACCTAAAACTATTGACACAGTTTTCAATGTTAACCCATAGTCAAATCTATTCAGGGTGAAGCTAGGCATTCCTTGGTTGGCTTCCATGAATGTAATTTCCTCTGTTATTTATAAGTGTTTAAAATTTTTCCATGAGGGTTTCATGAATGTAGTACATGACACCAGATATCAACCCTTCATGTACTATGGTGGATACTCATTGGATCACTTTTGGCCCTCCCCAAATTGTCTGCTTCCTCTAAGAATGGACCTAATTTACAAGAATTATGTAAAGTGTAAAATTGGGGGCAAGGGACATCTGAATCTAACCCTTCCTGTAGTGCAACAATCACTTGTCCTCCCTAAAGGAGAAGGAGAAGGCCACACCGACTGCTCCCCCTTCTCTGAAGAAAGAGGAGAAGCCCATGTCAACTCCCTCTCCTTCTCGTAAAGGCAAAGAGAAGATGACTTTTCCCTGGACTGCCTCTTCCTCTCCCCTTTCCTGGGAACAGTACTGGATGAGTAGGCCCAGTAGTTTTTCACCAAGTTTGATGATTCCTCCTTGGTGTAGGCCCAAGCTCAGGATCATGGATCTTCCTAATGAATACCCTAGACCATGGTACTATTTGTATGGTAGAAAGAAAGGTTCTTGTAGGGAATTCGATCCTCAGCCTCCTACCACTCCTCCTAAGGGAACAAGTGGGAAGAGACCCGCTGTTGAGGCCCTTGAACTAACTACTCCCTCTATCCTGCAACCCATTTCTCCTGCTCCCATTCAAGAATTTTTTCCTCTACCAGAAACGGCCATAGTGGAGATTCCTATGGTTGAGCAGGAGCCTTCTATTCCTTTGCAACCTCTGGCCTCTAGATCCAAGAGCCAAAGAAACTACCTTGCGCATGAGTGTAAGCATAGGTAAAATGCCCTCTTAGTTGAGCAAGCCACCTCACAAAGGAAGGAGGAAGAGACGATGGTCCTTTCTTCAAGACCTCCTCTAGTGTTACCCTCTTCCCTCCCTTTTGCTTCTCTCCAGTCTGGTCCTGTGCTATTTTTGGATTTCATTGCAAGTGCAAACACACCTAACCCCAAGTGGGTATAGGTGTTCATTGCTCCTTCAGTGGAGCCACCTTTACTGATGTCCATTTTGAATATTCATCCTTTTCCAAAGCTTGTGGATATGGTTAATATCTTGGTTGTATCTGTTGCAGTGCTTTCCTCCTCTTCCTCTGCACCTCTGGCTTCATCTGTGGGGAGTTCATCTCCTTCGATGAAGAAAGAGGTAGAGAGTGGTCCTTTCAGAAACGAAGGATGAAAGAGGATCCCACCTTCTTCACACAGTGGTCATATTCTAACTTATTTTTTCCTAGAGATGGAACCAGTCCCAGCTTCCCCTGAGTTCGTCACCACTCCCAAGTCATTCAGTGAGCCCAATGATGAATCTCAGGCTCAACCTTCTCCATCCACTAAAGTTAGACATGATGCTCCTATTGGGTGCATTTTTAACTTTGTGGATGAGGTTCGAGCCTTGTCAATGATATTCAAATCACTGACCTTAACTCTCCAAGAGCTCAGTGGAGAGGACCTTGAGGGGCCCTCTTCCTTAGCCTTTGTTGTGGGAGGGTCGGACACCCCTCCTCTTAACATCCCTCCACTACAAGCCCATCCTCCTTCCCCCTACAATGATCTAGAGTGGGAAGAAGATGACCTCATGGTTGATCAATGTTAGGAGGAGGCTTCTTATTGATCTTTTGTGTGTATGTGTGTTTGTTTTGTGATGTGTTCCCCCATGATCATGCTATGTGTTTCTGGATGATCCTCGTCACCCATGTTGTTGCTTAGATACAAGCATTATTTTTGTGTTATAAACCTTCTTCTATTTGTATCATCATTCTTCCATGTTTGTGCTTGATTTTTGATAAATTGGAGACGATGCAAAGCGTTGAGGGAATTTATGCTTCCCTTCCATGTTGACCCAATTTTTTATTTTTACTGTCTTCTTGTGCATTCTTCCTAATCTAGTTGGGGATTGATGATATTTTTCCTTGCATCATGGTTACATATTATTTACATGAGCTTGGAAAAATATGGCCCCACTAAACCAAATCTCCTTGTGCCCTTTATTTTTAATTTCTCCTTTTATTCTTTATCCTTATCTCTTCTTTTCTTGAGTTGTCCCTCTTATGTGTGACAACGTTTTCCTTTAACATTTTGATTTTCAGAAAATGAATTCATTGCCAATGGATCTTTTCTTGAAAATCCTTGGAAACCTTTTTTCGGAATTGTATTCTCAACTCAAAACCAAGCCCTACTTCCTTGATGATTTAGGTATACATTTACACTCTCCTTGATCTACTTTACCGAGCACTCATTAGTATTCATGCTCGCTAAAGTGGGGGAAAAATGTATAGGAGTGAATTTGCACCCCATGTAAGTTGTAGTTGGGGAAAAATGTATCTAAGTAAGCTACCTTGGCATTTAATATCTTGAACCTTAGGATGATTTTTTCTAAACCATTTGTTGCACTGATTTCTTGGGTCAATTCTCTACATTCCTGTAAATTTTCATGAGTTCAGGAGGTTGTTTGACTAGTTTTCCAGGGCTATTCTAGAAGCCACTGGGCTAGTTTTGATCACTATGCAGATGTGCTAGAAGGAAATTTTTAATGATGACCCAACTCATTTTTTTATCTCAAGAGCATTTAAAGGCAGCCTCAGATCATTTCAAGATGAAACTTGTTTCAAAATGAAAAAAAAGTTTAGGCAGGCCCACAAGGGGACCTGACATGTGTTAAACAATTTGAGGAAGCTTCTATTCAGTTGGGTCAGTTTTCTTCAGGAAAGCATCATGCAAAAATGAATGAATTGATTAAAAAATTTGTTGAATCAAGGCCTCAAAAGTTACTTCAAAGATTCTTGAACCTGGAACATAAAAAAATATTAGAGCTAAAAATCTTCCATTTCGATCATTAATTGCACATCCCCTTGTGATTAACCATGAAGCAGTTGAGAGAGGAACAACTTTAAGGAGATTATATATGGTTCAAGAGACATTAAGAAAGGTTTTTGATTCCAATACTATCAAGGTATTGAAAGAAGTAGAGTTCGATACATAAAATTTTAGTGCTCTCTATTTTATGGTTTCTAAAATAGTAGAGAATAGTAAATTGAAGAATCCTTAAGCATGTTAAGTCTTTGAAGAGATAATGTTTTATTTGAATTATCATGGGATAAAGCCACAACATTATTTAATCTTGTTATATTTTTGAACATCAACATTCCTAGACTGGATAACCAAATGAATGTTTCTCAAGTGATTTCAACGGATCATTCATCCCTTTTAGATAAGGAAGCCATCAAATCTAACCCTCTTAAAGGGAATTCTGAGACATTACAATCATCCTAGTGGTTCAATTCATGGGGAGAGTATTAAATTTTTAATTTGAATTTTATTAATGGAACAAGTGTCACTTCTAAATTCACCTACATCCTTTGTTGATTGATTGAACTCCAAAGTAGCATGTGAGTGAAACAGCAAACTCAGGACTTGGGAAGGCTTGAGCTGCATTGTAAGATGTTGAACCATAACAAGAAAGCTACTGTGAATGCTGGTATAATAAATTATGCAGTAAACACACCTTCTCAAGATGAAGAAATCTTTAGAATCATAGGATAAAAATGGTTAGAGAGGGGTAGAAAAAAAAGATGAAGGCTACTTTGAGGCTTCAAGATTGCATGTCCCTGAGTGGTGTAGATCCTAAATTGGATAAAATTCATCAAATTCCTTGTATATTATGCACGACATGGAAATGAACATAGTCATGAGCTTGAAGTAAGAAGCAATTAACGGCTATGCAAGATGAGTCAGTGTGAAGAAATTTTAGGTTGTAATTCACTTGGAATACGAATGATTATACAACTTTGTGAAGCAAGATGAGGGATCTAAAGAGCATAGAAATACATCAAGGAAATGTTTGTAGAGGGTTCCATCATCCTAGCTACAGGGAACACATCTTGATAAGGCTTGAGAACTGCTAATAGAGATCAAGGGGCTACCACTAGAAATTTCTTTGTTTAATGCTAATGAATGGAGAAACCCATCACATGTTACTTCTCACATGGATATTTTGAGCTCACAATGAAACTCTACCAGAATTGTTTGAATGATTTTTATATTGGCATTAAGGCCCGTATTTCACTATATGAGGCTTGGATGCCTTATCAAGGAGAGCGGTGACAAGATGGAAAATGAATGTTATGAAGCAAAATTGTGGTAGATCTAGAGGCTATTTGTATTATCATCACTTATGTATTTCCCACCTTGCTCCCTATGTGGTTTGATCAACAGGTATCAATTTTTTTTATTTTGGTTCCCACTCTTTATGATGGCTGATTGGGTGGAATTCGACAAGGCTATAGCTTGCGGCTAGAAACCTTTTGTAGGAGCCTTGTAAGAAGAAATTCATAGATGATATATCAAGTTTTGAGTGAAATCACTCTTCTTCAGTGTAGGGTGGAGTCATAGGCTGAGGGGATCTTATGTCAAACAATTTTCTAAATGGATGCACTGAGTTACATTTCAAAGGCCTTGATGAACTTCATTTGAACTAAACATAGGAAAGGCACTACTCATGGTGATGGCTGCCATACAAGGTTTGAAGTTGCAAAATTCCAAAGGGAGAGGATTTAGGGAAAAACTAAATAGAACATTTGGCATCAAAGCAAGATCATGGTAGAATATCAACCCTTTCCCACAAGCCCAAATGAATGAAGGGTGATGTCACTAGAGAGCTACGAGGGCGTGGGGAAGGAAAACCATCCATGAATAGTGTTTTGAGATTTTAAAAATATTTTATTTTTGCTATTATGAAGTCTCCTCGCCAGCCCGAGCATTTTTTTGCTGCCGTCAGAGGAGAGAAACAAGAGAGTGGGTATTGGTGTAAGCTTTGTGGGCCCATGCAAAAGTATTCAAGGCATTGATTAAAGTTACTTTGATGGGAAATTTAAAAGTTCCCAATGGAAATTTTAGGATCTTGCACTTTTTAAAGGAAAAATATTTTAAATAGGTAAAAGTGAAAGCATGGGTGAAAGCATTTAAAACAAATTCTCTCAAGAGAATAAATTGTAAAAGTGTTGGGAAAATATAAAATGCATGATGGAATACCCTATGAAATAGTTAAGTTTCTCACTATTTAAAAGTAGTGTTTTAAATGTAAAGTGAAAAGTGGAATATGGCTAAGGAATATGGCTAAGGAATTTTATGCAACTTGATAATAAATCAAAGCCTCCATTATAAAAGCAAGAATTTTATTATTCCAAGCAAAGTGAATTAAGTATTCATTGTATAAGACAAAGGTCATTATTTGATGGAAAATAAAATTGAAGTGCACAAGATAAAATGGAAAGTAGGTTAAAAAGCTTTCATGGAGGAACAAAAAATTCTTGCAACAAGAAGAGATAATTTTCATTACAGGGGAAAATGTGGGAGAAATGAATATTTTGTCACAATGAAACAATAAATTTGCAACTACAGGGAAAAACAAATGGGTGAATATTTTTCACGGTCAAGGTAAATTTCAGAGTGAAAGAATTTTTCAGTGGAAAAAAAATATTTTTGAACTCAGGGGCATAGTAAAGAATGTCATCATGATGAGGAATATTTTCTTTTAGAGGGAAAGTGAATGCAAGATGCATGAACAACATTGAAGATCGAATTTTCCTCTAGAAGCAAGGGTAGTTAGAAATCAATGGAGATGAAGGATCTAGGTGTCAACTGTAGATGTAGTTTTAGGTCTTCTCCTTCTTCTATATATTTTCTTCCTTTCTCATTTGTACAGGTTCTAAACTTCTAGTTTAGGGGAAGGAAATAGAGAATGGTTAGCTGGGAGTTGGAGTTTTATTTACAGTGAATGAATGTACAAATTTCTATAACAATGTTAATTAGTTTGAGAAAATCAATGAAAATATTGTAGAAGTTATCTCCATTTTTGTTCTCAGATAGCATATGGATTAAATATATCAATGATATATTGATTTTTTATTGCAATCTTTTTGCGATTGTGTGATTTGTGTATGGATTTCTTCAAGTAAAGAATTAAATTTTGTATGCAAATTATTGTGGTTTTGAGGGAATGAAATGGATATTTAAGTATGATCGTGTAGTAATATGAGAGGTCACATTAATGTAAAGAAATAATTGTTAAAGGGCCACTAATTTGAAATAAGTTGTTTAAATTTTCCTTCATGTTCTTAGAGGCTAAATCATTTTCAGAAACAATTCAAATCATATTAAATATCTGTTACTTTTTCTTGTTGTTTAAGTTATCTCTATTCTTTGTATCTTCATGGAGTTTGAAAGAGTATAGAGGCTAAATTTGAGAGAATTTAATCTATTAACCCTCTATGTGTTTGAGATGAAGATATCTAAGTTATGTGTTCTCATCAATGTTCAATGAAAATGGGATTATGCTTGAACCTAGTAGAATTTACAATACACATCACTCATATACTTGAGAACTATCCACTTTCATAGGTCTGTAATTTTTTTCTTAGCATGAGTTTATCATACATTTAGGTCTACAATTAGGAACACCCTCCCGAGTCCTATGGAGCTCAAAGTGCAAAAGGATTTCATAGCATTTTTTGTTGGAGTTTCTTGTCTTCAACCTATTTATAGTGTAGATTCCTTGTCCTAAATATGTAATCCCCTAGTTTAGACATTGTGTTCCTCCTTAGGGTTAAAGGTTGCAAGAAAAATAACCAAAAAATTGGTGAATCTGTTGGGGAGAACTTTTAAATTTGGTTGTAGATTGTCTTCTCAAAGAGTCATTAAAATCTTGAAATATTATTTGTAACCAGAGGTTGGAAATTGTGGAATCATATTTTCTCATTTGAGTCACCAAAATATTGGAAAATATGCTAGGTAAACGTCAGAGGAGTATCCATTTGTATAGAGTCAATAATTTGGTGAATTTGAACATGTGGTTTAGATGTTGAGAAGTTTTCAGACTTGGAAGTGATTTTGTTACAGGAATTCCAAACAATTTATGTGTGACTCTATTGTTGGAGACGACCCATAAATTCATCTTTGAAGGAGCTTCATACTGCTTGAAGTTCAATCCTCTGTGATGAGAGGTGGAGAATCTATCTAAAGAACCTATTGAAGATGTGAAGAGATTTACAGATCTGCAAAATTCTCAGTCAAGAAGAAAGGTTAGCAGTTGCTACAAGTTTCTAGGTATTCTCATAAATTTAAAGAAAGTATTATTATGTTTGAAAGAAGTTTATGATAAGTCTTAAAGTCTTGAAAAATTTTGATTCCCTATTGAGTGAAAATAAGCACTAAGAAAGGGAATAGTAGTGATAAGCTTGCATACTTTTGTATTACTAGATTGTAACCTCTATTATGAAGTGAAGTATGCAATATTTTTGAAGAAACTCATAAAATGAAGGTCTTCAGAAATATGTATTGTAAAAGCTTAAGATTATGTTGTAAAACAAATTTGAAGTACCCTATGTAACTACAAAGTTCATATGAAAAGGCTTGTAGAGGTGTGAGAAAATGTATCATCAACCTATTAATCCCTATGTGGACCCAAATGTAACAATGCATAGTGTGCAACCCTTGTCATGTAATAAAAGAAGTTTCATCATTGAAATGTACATGGCCATAAATTTTGATGGCATTTGTGGTTTCTCAAATGTTATTCCAGGGTATGTGCAGGATCATGATGGGCCAAAAAGTGGCAATATGATGGGTATGTGGTTGATGACTTTTTTTCTACCCAAAATTGATAAAATAAAAAGGGTTTTGAAAGGAGATTCTCATCTTTCCACCAATATAAATTATGCTTTATTTTGAATTTAATAAGTAATTATTATTCATTTTCTATTCAAATTACGACTAAAGTCCTCATTGATAGGTTGATTGAAAAAAAACTATAGCTTTCAAATGGTATCACATTTTTTGAATCCAAAACATGCGTCACATTCTATGCTTCACATACTAAAGGATTAAAAAAATAAAAAATTGAATTTCATGAAGTTTTGACCAAGTTAAGGTGGTCAGACATATGAGTTTTTTATATTTTTTAAAAATTGTAATAAAAAATTCATAATTAATTATTTACTAGGAAAAAAATTACAAAAAAATATGCATCACATTGGGATATGAGTCCTCTAATTATATCTAAAATATTATAAAAAAATATTATCATTTTATTACATGGTTAGGGTGAATTAGGAAGAAAAACACCTACTTCTTATTTTTTCCCCAAAATTTAAGTACTGTTGCATTGAAATTTAAAATTTTAACCAAATAGATTTATTTATTTTTTTTAAAAACCTAGTATTTTAGAAACTGTTGTGCCCTTAGCACACACACCCCGTTCGGAACGGGGACCCTCTTTTCTTTTGCCTTGTCGGGTCCTTTTGGGGCTACCTCATTTTGCGTGCCCCTCTTTTTTGATGTTTTGGATGGTTGATGTTATTCCAAAGCTCCACCATAGATCGATCATGCCTCTGCTTTTGGTTTTTTTGCTGCATTCTGGGGCCTCGCGAAATCTCTCTGGCAATTTGGCCCTGAAGATGACTCTGGGCCCTGGCAGGCCCGGATGTCCGGGTTTCCCTCTCTGAATTTCCCCACTGGGATTGTTGTTTCCTACGATGTTCATTGGACATCCTTCCGAACCCCAAGGTCCGATCCAGCTCTCACCGTTGCAAAAGCTTGTTAAAATCTTCCGCGGTGCCCGCCCCTTTGGGCCCTGAGCCCTGGAAGTCTACCTCTGGGGTTCCATCTAGGTCTCACCATCTGCGATGGTGAACCTACTGTGGCCTCTCGTTCCTCGGGCCCCACTTGCCTTATCTCTATTGGAGGTCTTCACCATGGCCTGTCTGCCGAGGACTCTTCCGGGCCCGGCCGTCCAGAATTCCGTCTCTGGAATTCCATGATGGTTCCGCCGCCTCTAACAGTGGATCCCTTGCAGAATCCTGCCCCCGGGCCCCAATCCTCTCCCCATCGTCGCCATTGAAACAATGAGAAAATCTTGCGGTGGCCATCACCTCACGTCTTCTTGGCCGCTGGGCCCCGGTGTTCCCGCTGCCGCCACTAACCTAACTTCAAATTCACCAAATTTCCTACGGCCGTACAAGTATTTATTGCAGTCATTCATGGCGGTTTGGGTATAAAAATCCCAATCCGAGTAGTCATTGTCATTCTGCAGAATTGGAGCAAATTGGAGAAGGGATCATCTGGAGCCCACCGCCTTCGACTACGTCACGATCATCGCCCTTGACATCAGTCTGTCGACCGTGTGAGGATCCCACATCCCCTGCCTAGCGTGTTGTGAGGTAGGCCATCCACTCACCCTCCCGACCATCATTTTCATGATTTTGAAACATTTAAATAAATGAACAATCCTTAGGAGAGCATAGATTGATAGAACACCAATTGGCGCACCAAACCCACGTCTTGGAAAATTGGCAAAACCCATAGAAATGATCTCGCTACCGATTCGGGAGTCTTCCCTGGCGCGGCTGTTCTTTGCACAGGGAAAGTGTCCACCTCGGGCCCGAAACCCATCTTCGCTGTCAAAATTCTGAAAACTTCAAATATTCGCTGACAACAATCCCTCTTTTTGGGCCCGGTTCGTCGGGTTTCCTTCCTCGGACTCCCATTTTCCTTTCACCATGTTTGAGCTGCAAACCTACTCCTACCTCCCGGCTTCCAGACCTCGATATGTTCCTTGCCATCTAAACTTAGAAATCGAACATGTGTCTTTTGGTCACATCGGGTTCTGGACCCTGGAGTTCCATCCCCGGGGTTCTGCTCGATTTTCACCGTCTTAAACAAAATTTGTCCCCCGGCTTCCTACACCCCGGGCTCTGCCCTAGCCCTCACTATTAGTATTTGGCAATATGATATTGCTACTTTGTTGACGCCTTCGAGCCCCGGGCGTTGAGCCTCCATGCCTTATTTTCTGCCATTCCCCACTGCGAATTCCTTCGGTGAGCATTCTAATTCCGCCTGACCCCCCGGACCCTGGCCTTTTCCCCTCCTTTAGCTTCTCCTTTCGAGACCTCAGCCATCCGCTTCCCGGGTCCTGGCTCTCGGACTTCCATTCTCGGAAGTCCGACGCTTTCCTACTGGCGGAAAATGTCCTCTAGCGCCCTGACTTCCAAGCCCTGCCATGTCAGTCGCCACTAAACTTAAACGACAAACCATGCTACTAGACTTCCTTTCCCAGGCTTTTGCCTGGTGTTTTCCATCCTACCTGACGAAGTTCGTGCGCCTTCCCGACGTTGCCGGCATGAGCCCTCGGAAGTGAATTAATGTATGTCGGCCGTCCTTTGGCCCCTGAGCCCCGAGCCTTGGACTTTCACCTCTGGATTTCTGCCTACTGTCCGCCTTCACCAACGGCCATCTCTCGACAGCTTCCTTGCTTGAAACCTCCGACTCCTCCTAGATCAATCCAAACAAACCCAAATCTGAAATCTAACCTCGACCCACATGCTAATTTTTGGCCCTCTTCATCATGAGCTTCTTGAAACATTAAAATTTGGCCAAGGAGGGTCTCCGGGAGCATTCGGCTGTGTTTTCCCTTCCAGCCAGCATTCCTGCTAGAGAAGTCCGGCCCTCTGGGCCCGGATTGTCCAAATGCCCTAAAAAGAAGATCAATAATGTCTAGAGATAAGATTTATGATATACTTGATTTATTATTTAAATGTTATTTTAGAAATATGGACTAACATGAATGCTTTTGATATTTTATTGTGCTGAAATTGCCCTTGCCTGCAGAATATATGGAATCAGGTGCAGGAACTTCAGGGGCATCCGCCAAGAAGGATAAAGGCAAGAAGTTAGGAAGTACCCCTCGGAGAAAGGAAGATAAGGATCAAATGAAGTATTAGTTCTAGGGCAAGCCGCTCCACTCAAAGGTCTCAACAGACTAGAAGGAGATTTCAGATACAAATATTGGCCAAGTGGATATAGATGAATTCACTCAGAGGGTCAGGATCAACCCAACAACAAAGAATGCCAGATTAATATGACAGAGTGGAATAGCCAAGGCCGCCAGTTTCCCTCCCTCGCTCATGGCACCCGAGCTAGGTATGGCTTGCTAAGAAGCCTATCAAACA
>VDFB02281956.1:0-23307 GCA_007258455.2 Sequoia sempervirens
TTTATTTAATATTAATTTTTTAATTCACATTAATTGTAATTTAGAGTTATTTTATTCCATAATGCGTAACTTTTTTCCTATAAATCAAAATTAACTTTTTTATTGAAACAAAGACATAGATATAGAGTGCATAAATATTTCTCAGAAACTTTTTTGAAATTCTCTTTTCCCACATGCATCAAGAAGAGATTTTTGGTAAAAAACTCATGTTCACTAGAAAATTGTTTTTTTTTTTTAATTAATTAAATAAAGTATATTACAAATTATACTTTTTAGGAAGCTTACTCCAAGGCTTACAATCCTACAAAATTTCATGTCATGGTGACTCCATTTGATGGTCCAACCTTTGCTTTGAAACAACTTTTTTTTTTGAGAACTCTGTGACCAACACTGGGATGGCATTTTATGGACCTTTGAACGAAGGCCCAAACATTCAGTCAAAGGCCCTTCATATGAAAATCGCTTCCATAAAGAATTTTGAATATAAAATGTTTAGAAATTGAAAAAAACACCTTCATTCGAAGGTCATGTTGACATCACATTCAAATGAAGGTCCTTAATTTGAAGGTGGATGTTCATTCAAAGATCAAAATGTTAGTGGCTCTATCTCTTTTTGACCTCAATAATTCTCTAGCACCCTCATTGTTCACCCCCCCCTCTTGCATAGCACAATTCTTGGGGCAAGCTCACATTTTTTTTTTCTGCCAGCCTTGAGAGTAAAGATATATTCTATGTGGAATCGATTGCCTCCTAGAATTGTCTAGCTTGACCCTTTAGACCTAAAATTTCCCCAACAAGCATTTAAACTTTACTAGTACTCCTACAATGATTGATAATAGTACTATTGGCTTCTCCAACACATCCTAGAGTACTAACTGTGATGAGCCTAGCTCAAGCTGACTCAAACTCTTCAATTTTCTGCCCTTGTAATTTTGTCGATCAGTTGTCTTGCAAGGACTGAGTTTTCTTGTTTGAACTTCTAATTTGTTCGATGAAGTTGTTTGATGCAATTATGCTTGAAATGGATGTGAGACATTAACTTAATGTTGGAAATGACAGCAATGCAATAATAACTTCTAAATGCAATCTTACAGTGACTGATATGACTGTAACAGCAAGTATATTTCATCTAGACATTTTAACAAACACCTGCTATGCGAAAATGGAATCCCAAGAACAATGCCATAAAACAAGTATCTAGTATGCAACCTTATTTCTCCTCAGAATATGAAGTAATCTGATTACAATTTTCTCAAATACAATATAGACTCAGATCATAATTAATATTCTTTTACAAAACAATACCAATGTAACTGGAAATCAATATCTATCATTGCAGGTCTGAAACTGTATCACAACAAATTCTGGAAGTGTAACCAGCAATATGGAAAATGTTTCTCAGCAAACTTCATATCAGCATACTGGCAAATTCTGGAAATGATCACAGCAATAGAAACCCTCTCAAAATGTCGATGAAGCAACACCAACCAATCACATCACTGTAGCGAATTATTGTAGCGAATCACTGTAGCATTTTTACTGTAGCGCGGGTACTGTTCCCGCGTCACTATAGCAGCCATCACAAAGCTTGAAATCTAATCGTTAATGGCTGCCAATGATGAATCTTCAGGTCTGCACTTGATAGACCTTCAATAATCTTCAAACCCTAAATAAAATCTTCACCTTTAAGCACAAATAGAACTTCTAGATGAAGCTCTCCGGAATGCCAAATTCAATGGATATTTCACCACCTCAAATGGCTGCAACACTAAAGAGTTTATCGTTCTTTAATGGCTTGAGAGACAGAAACCCTAGGCTTCTCCTTCTCAGAGAAATTCTCATCAAAACAAATGCTCAATCGAATAATCATATCATAATCAATTCTTTTTTCCCTTTGAAAGCTTATATAGTTTCCTTGAGAAAATCGACCCATTTTGGCTTTTAAAAAAATTTAAATATTATAATCTTCATCTTGCATTTAATACCATCTCATTACCTTGGTTTATGTGCACATAATCGTTTAATAACATTAAATACACTTTTAATGTGTCATTGGCCCCTTTCGAATATAAAGTTAATTTATAACTTTATTTTATAATCTCTTTTAGTATAAAGTCATTTTATAACTTTATATTATAAACCTTTTTAATTAAAATCATTAATGACACATTAAATATTAATATCTCCATAAATATGCATCCGTTAGCCATGCCAATTGAAACCAAGGTCAATTTTGCCAAACTCTGAGTGATCAGACGCCCTGCCAAAGATAGTAACTCCTGATAGCTCGCTTACTATAAATAGTAAGTACACATCACTAAGTCTAGAAACAACTGCAAAGGTCCAATCAACGGTCGATACTGCAAATATGCTCTGTTCAGGTGCCCTGCTAATATTGGAAACCTTGACTCCCAAAATAGTAACTTACTATAAATAGTAAGTGTGCCAATTTGAGTCAAATAGCCTGTGCAAAGGCCAAAACCTGAATCTAGCTGAAGAGTAATGTCTCTAAATCACCAGTAACTGCCACAGAAGACCCTATATCCATAACTGTTAGCCTACGAGGGTCAAATGATAGGCTAATCCTTACGAACTCTGATGCTCGCAAAATGGGGACATTACACTAACACTTGATGATTTTTGTTTCCTGCATGGGTGGCTTTCATTTGCTTCCACTATTTTGCAGGCACTTCCCCTTGTGCATCTATGTAAAATCTTGTACTTGTTTTGGTGTTACCTTTTTTAGGTTAATCCTCACATGCTTATTTCTTTTTTTTTTCTTTCTTTATTATGTTTTCTTTGATTCTAGGGCCGCTTTTTTTGCCAGTTCTTTGCTATTGTATCAGATGTATGTTCCACTCCCTTTGACCTATTCTTGGTCATTTGTGGACATTAAGATGATCTATTTCTTTATTTCTTGTACATTTCTTAGTGTAATGTCTCATTGTAGCAAGCAGACCTCGCTGTACTAAATCTGCTGTAATTATCATGTATTTTTCCTGATTTTGTTCTCCCGAAAAACCCACTTTTGCTGTCTTCCTCTTTATCAACACAATCTTTACTTTATCCAAAAATTAAAATATAACAAAGCAATCTGAGAGATGGAATCCCAACCATTGTTCAATTTTCCATCTTCTGATTCTGATCATAGGCTAAAAGTTTCAAGAGGATGATTACAACATTATTAGATACTTTGGATCATACCCTGACAAAGTAAGCATATAAAAGAGGAAAAGAAACTAGAGGAACAGATGTAGTTTGTTATTTATTATGTTGTCAAATGCAAGCTACGTAATCCAGTCCTAGAAATATTGGCTTCTGATTTATGTTTCTCACAATGTACAAATTTTGAATTAGGCTAGCGGACAAGTAGTATGTTTGCTGAGTTCTTTTTCATAAATATATCTTTCCTAACAAGTGAACCAATAAAATCAGGTGTAGAGCAATAAAACCACTGGTCAATATTTATATATTTGAAATGGTTCCCACGTGAATAAACCAAGGCTTCTTATAACCCTCTATATTCAAATCTTTGTAGCTACTCTTTCTTGATTAGATTTCTCTTACCATTATTAAGTAAATTAGTCAAAATATTTAATGGAAACTTCCTTTTGTTTCATTTACTTGCACATGTTCTCAAAAATATACAGAACTATTCTTTTGGGTGTGTCAATCATAATTTCTTATATGATATAAGGATATAGCACCTCTTATGGACAAAGAGGTAATAATTTTAGAGAAAGATAAGAAAATTCAAATTTATGCAGGAATAGATTCCAGTTCCTCTTTATTTTCAATTATTTGACCTAAACTATTGCATGCTGTAATATAGATCTAATTCTACTTACAGATAGCAACCATTGTTAATGCTGTATATGCTATTTGGGCCAAATACCGCTTAGAGATTACAGGTACTTTGTTTATATTTCACGATCATATCTTTAGAATTTTTTTGGTCTATTTTGAAAGAGAATATGCAATGTTAAGTAGTTCTCCATGTATTTATTACCTAATGTTAGTTATTTGTGTATATATTTCAGTATTTTTTTTTCTGATTTAAACAGAAGAACAATGTTTATGTTGTGAAAGCCTAAATTGAAAACTCAGCAGCCCAAAATTTTGACTCAGACTTGGGATGCAACAAAAATTTGGCAAAATAATTAAATAGGTAAATAGTAAAAATAAACTTAACTAGTGCATGAAACACATAAAATTTAAATAATGAATTTAGAGAACACAGTCTATTTTGATTATAGTTGTAGTTAGCATAAAATGACTGTAATGTTTCATTGAGTTGTTTGGATCTGACTACGTATTATTTACTTGTCAGATTGTGGATAGATATTAGGTGGTGGTCGTTGGTAGTTGTTGATGGTTGTGTTATGCTTAGCAACAATTGGGTTCTTTAAATAGACTTTGTGTAGTCAAGGAATGTAGTTTAATCCTTGGTGGATCATTTGAGGTCTACTTTTGTGTAAGAGCTTCATATGAATAAAGATATACTTTTTGTATTTTGTTTGGTATGCATTGTCATTTCAATTTATTAGTGCAAGTACTAGTTGTTGATGTGTTTTTCGTGACCGCACCAACCGAGAGGAATGAAAGAGTTAATGTGATGGAAGAGCCCTGCTGGCTCTCAGCTCGAAACCCTTAATTTCTTAAGTCTTTAGATGTTTTCTTAGTTTTTTAGAGAATTCTTAATAGACAGAAGAGAAGGGGCGCAGCATATTTTTGCTTGTAATTTGAAATTTAAAGCAAAAACTCACAAAATGGAAATGCAGTAGTGCTAATTATACTGAAACAATAAGATCATGCATAACAAACATACCCGAAAATCTCCAGTTATTTTAAATAAAGAAATTGCCAGATCTACAGCTGGAAATGATGAAATCAAGCATGAAGGCACGCCAAGACTCCAGAAGTGGTTTCTCCTGCTCAGAAACTGGTCACAATGCTCTGAAATAACTAGGCGCCAATGATAGAAGCCAAAACCCACACAAAAGGAAGGCATTTCAATTTATTTCTTCACACGCCTTTTTCAAGGCACAATTCCCAATGAAGGCTGTACGGCCAAGAAAGGAAGAAGTAGAATCTCTGATAGAAGTCTCTGTAGCTGTGGAATGATGCGCCATCAGTAGAAACCCTCAATTATTGTAAGCAAATAACAATCTCAAAATAAATAAACTCTGTAGAATCTGTAGAACCTTTGGCTGAAGCTCTCAACATGCACTGATTCGATTGATATTCCACAATCTCAAGAGTGCTCACACTGAAGAGGTAACGTTCTTCAATGGCAGTGTGTTCAAACCCTGATCACAGGAGAATGCACAGGCAAAATGCTCAAGGCAAAGAGAAATAGTCAAAAGATATCAGTTTCAATTGCCAGGGGATGCTTTATACCTAATTGGCACGCATTTCAAGAAGGTACGGCCTTTTGCATCATTTAAATCTTTTTAATTTTTAATTAAGTCTTCTCCATAGTTTAAGACTTAATTCTTTGAGCGCACTTTTTAATATTTTAAGACATTAAAATATTAAAATCCCTTTTTGAACATTTTTAAGTGATATAAAATATTATTAAAGTCAATGTGACTTTAATAAAAGGCATTTAAGTTAAATAATTAACTTAATCACTTAATAATTCATAACTTGCTCAAAACTCTGAATAATCCCGTGCCGTCAAAAGCTGTGAACTCCTGGAATGCCAACGCTCGCTGTGATCCAATCACTGTCCACTGAAAACAAGAACAATCAAACTCTCCAGAATGCATCACTGACCCTCTATCCAAACTGGCTAGCCCACAAAGGTCCGATAAAGGGCTAACACAACGTTCGAGCTGTCTAGCGAGGACATCACGCGATAGCGGCTGCACCCTATTCTCTTGATCAAAGTATCCGGCCGCGCTAAGATTGCGAGAGAGTTCGTGCGTTCAACTCCAAGGTTCCTTCTAGGTAGTGGATAGTCTCAGTTGGCTTGTTGTGATTTGCTGGTATTTCAAAGGGACTTACGCAATTGTTCAGCAGCGGACAACAGACAACAGATTAAAGGGTTTCACGTGGTTCGAATGGTTCGGCAGGTAAGTACAAGTTTCCTAATACTGACCAGAAATGAATTGAATTTAAATGAGTGCAGGGATAAGAGATGCTATAATTCTACTTTAAGGTGTGGGACATGGCGATCAATTCTCGCATACTTCAACCGAGCTTTGCTTTGCCTCGCTTTGGACAGCTTCCACAAAACAGGTGCAATCTTCAGAGGAGTAATCAAAGGTATTCAAATCATGATTTAGCATGAAGACACCATCACAACGACGCATGCCAACATATAAATCATAATCGAAGTTAAGTTCACAATGTTCCAGTTGACCACGCAAGGCGAACCCACCGTCAGCGAGCCCGCTAGTGGTATGGATAAGCGAAGTTTTGTTCAAATTGAGCACCATATTCCACAATTACTAACTAGTTGCATGAAATGAAATCTACTTTACTTCAAGATTCTAAGTGAATTGGAAGGACGAAGAAGCCTCGCTAGCTACTCACAACAAAAGAAGAGATCACCATCAATGAAACTCTTTTTATTTATTGAGAGAGTGTTCACAACAACTTCTTACAAAGTATTCAAATGGAAGACTTTCCTTCCTTTTCAATCTAAGCTAAACTATCAAACTATGCTATCTTCTATTCTATCAATCTCTCTCTATTCCTTCTCTGCTATTCTAATTGAAGTGCAAATGAGGGGGGATGCCCTTTTTATAGTTGGCCCAGTCCAATGGACGACTCAAATTCAATTACGGCTGAAGGGCTTAGATGGAAAAGCGCCGCATAACCCTATTCCCTAAAACCGCCACCGAAGAGTGGGGTAATAAGCCGGAAACGAATTAATGTCCACCATCTTCTAGAAGATTCCTACTATCACGGAAGCGGCGTTAGCATTGTACTTGTTCTTCTTCTTGACGCAAGTGTGGTTGGTCGATCATGGCTGCGCTTCTTGAAGGATAGAAGGAGCGTTCTTTGATAGAGCTTCCAAGGGAAACGACGGCTTCTTTCTCAACCGATAATGATTTTCTTCTCAACTGACATTCTCTAACTTTGAACTCCATGAGGATGATTATTTCTCCACCCTTGATCCTGAAGGATTTTCTTATCTTGGACTCGAGCATTTCTTCCTCGCCATCTACCTCTCTGAATTGAGTGCATATTAGGTTATTCCAACACTTAGCCATTTCTTCCAACATGCAACTTTTCTTCTTTCGAGGTTGAAATGTAGTCTTGGAGTATTTGATCCATCACTTCAATTCCTCCCACTCTGGTTCCGACGTTCATCCTGCAAACAAAGGAAGAGCATTAAATTTTTTTATAATATGAACCCATTTTACTCACCTGATATCCATGTTTTGATCTCCAATGTCCATTTTTCTTTAGCCAACTTTCGCTTTCTTCATAACTTTCAACATCTATGTGCTAGGGCGCATATCATTTTGATGTTTGTGTCTCCACCAATGCCTTGGGAAGATCTTTCACGTACTCTCCTCAGGAACCTTGAGGGCGTATTTGAGAGCTTGATGCTTGTGACTTAGATATTTTAGCCAACTTTCTTCAAGGGCGCATTTGGAGGCTTGTCATTTCATTTTCTTCGCCTTGGACAATTTTCAACTTCCTTCTCTATGATGGGCACATTTAACTCAGACAAATCTTTCTTAGAATTTTCATCCGTCTTGAGGGCACACCTTGAAGGGCGTTGTTTGATTTCTCTTTGCCTTAGAAAATTTTCCAACCAACATGATATCCCCCGTTTGCCTTAGCCAAATTTCCAACCCATCTGCCTTAGAAATAATTTATTTCCTCTAGAAAATTCACCAACCAGGCGCCCAAGTGAAATCTCCATCTTAAATTCCTTAGCAAGGTGTGGAAAATTTTAAAATCATCTCCTTGTCGAAGGCATTCATTACCCAGAAGAGAATTCTCCTTAGAAAACACCAAATTCATGGGTCTATAGATGAAGGGGTACTTTTAATTTTTTGAATTTTAGACCTAGGAAAAGTATTTTCATCAAAATTTATCTTCATTCTTCATCTCTGGGCGTATTTTTCTTGCTCTGCCTTGACCATTCTCATCATCTTGAAGCCGGCACATTCTGACATATCCACTGCCAATTCATCCTTGCCTCGGAAAATTTCATCACCTCCTCAAGCTTAGGTGTATTTTCCTCTAGGGGGGGGAGAGACTTCAACACTTATAAAATTTTTTACATCTTTCATGAGCATGGGCACATATAGGGGGTCAAGGAGGAATTTACAATACTTAGACAAATTTGTTCACCACTATCTTCCATTTGGGTGCATTTAGCATGTTGAGGAGGAATTAACACTTAGCACACGTCTTAGCTTTATCTTGGACTTGGGCGCATTTCATGTGCTGAGGGGGAACTTAACACTTAGCAATTTTTCCAACGCCCTTATAGCCTAGCAAGTTGGGCACATTTGGAGATCCCTGCAGGATTTTCACACTTAGAAACTTTTTTATCCACCTAGCAAGTTGGGCGCATTTGGCATGTCAAGCAGGAACTAGCGCCTTAGAATATTTCCTTGATGCCTCTTGAGATGGGCGCATTTGGGGGTAGGAGGAGGAAGTTTCCAAACACTTAGAATATTTTTCAAGGAGCTAACACCTTCAACATGTTTGGGCGCATTCAAGTGGTCAAGGAGGAATAAGCCAACACTTAGAATATTTTCCTTCACACATGCTGGAGATGGGCGCATTTTGGGGTAGGAGCAGGAATCTCAATGCCTTAGATTTTTTTTTCATCACCACCTTGAGATGAGGGCGCATTTAGGGGGTCAAGTAGGAACTTTGACTTGCCTTGGAAACTTTTCTCAACCTTCATGACAGGGCACATTTAGGGGGTCCTGCAGGAATTTCTTCAGACTTAGAAATTTTTTTCATGGCTTCTTCTCTTTGAGGGCGCATTTAGGGGGTCAAGCAGAAACTTCCAAACTTGGGCACTTTTTCCATCCTTTTGCTAGTCTCGTCTTGGGCGCATTTGACAGGGGGTGAAGGAAATTTCTCAGACTTAGGCATTTTTCTGGCTTGCTCGCCCCTGTTTTACTATATTTAGTAAGCCCTTTGATTTTCATACCTCTGAAGCTTGGATTGATCTGAAATTTCAACCACTGGATCTTCATGACCAAGTTGATCTGTTCACACTGCCATCTTGTGTTGACTTGCTATTTATAACATGTTTCTAGAGGTGTTTTACTATTTATAGCAACTGCCTGATTTTGAGACTTCCACAACTCCGTTTAACTTGAAATCTGACTGGTGTGATCCTCATGGGATGACTTGCCTATTCACACCGGCACCTGCTACTGACTTACTATTTATAGCCTATTTCTAGAGTGCCTTACTATAAATAGTAAGTGCTCAAATTGCCTTCAAATTTTACCAGTGGATAGCTTGAAAGATACTGATTGTAATGGGATACACCTGTTTTCGGAGATTCTAGCGTTTGACCCCCCATTTTGGGTCCTGAAGCTAGAAACCCTAATTTGACTTGCATGTTGCTCAAACGATCTTCGTTTGACCTCGTTTTTGTTGCACTTTGCCTTGTTTGTGATACTGAGGTGCTGGGTAGTTGTTGGAATGATCCTGCTAAAAATAGTAAGTCCCTAAAAAAGTGACCAACTTTGCTTGCATGTCACATCACTGCGTAGCTCTTGAAAAACCCATAAAGAATAACCTGACATGCGCTAAAAAGTCCTACATGCAAACCCTAAAAATAACCTCTGAAGACAGCTCTTGAAAAAGGTGTTGATCTTAGTTTGAATGTTACACCACTGCGTAGCTCTCGAAAAACCCACAAAGAATATCCAGACATGCGTAGAAAATTCCAACATGCAAACCCTAAAAATAGCATCTGAAGGCTGAGTGTTGAAAGTTATCATCTCATCTTGCATGTTATAGCATCGCGTAGGTCTCACAAAACCCTGAAATATTCTTCAGACATGCATTGAAAAACTTCGCATGTAAACCCTAAAATCAGCTCTTGAAGGTGAACTTGCTAAAAATAGAAAGTTGTTTGTTTCAACTCAAAACTTGCAGGCAATTAGCTTGACGTGTCCTGGATGCAGTGTAACGATTGGAACTTCAAAGAGATTAACACGAGAAAAATGTCTAAATTAGGTACTTTTCAAAAATAGTAAGAAGTTGTTGTTAAAATTCCGGTGAAATTTTCTTGGGAACACCTTTCCGAAACCAACTAAGCGCCATGCCAAGCTTCGATTTCTGAATTTATTCCACTCCATTTCAAGCCAGGAAGATTCAAACCTAATTCTTGGACTTAGCCAAATTTTCAATTCAAAAGCTCAAGGAGACGGGCACAATGAACAGAGATAATGAAAGAATCAAAGAGAACATCAAACGAATGAACAAAGTCGAGGATCATCCGGTGGTCAAAATATTCCGTCAGTCAAATCCGCTTTTCTCTTTCTCGTCAAAAGAATTAAAAGTTAATTATGAAACAAATAGAGCAAAGAAGATGATTACAAGATGTTGTTGAAGAAAATCCATTAGCGCATTTTCAAAGCCAGAACCTTACTTTAAGTAGAAGCATGATTCAATGTGTAAGTTGGATCTGTTGTTTTGAGCAAAGACATCAAAACGTTCAACCCACTACAAACAACCACATGGAGGAAAAATGGGTGTAGGTAGGTAGGCCCTTACTTGAAGAAGCACACATTGATTATGCAGACCAAGTTTGGTTGGAGGAAATAATTGAATCCCCTAAGAGTCAAACAAAGTTAGAGGAATTTTTGGCATAAGATTGGGAAGCATATGAGAGCAATCTTTGAGGCATCGAAGAATTGCTCATCAAAGATGAACTTGAGCCTAAGACACTCAAACTAAAGGTTGGAGTGAGAATAAGAGAGTTTGAAGGAAAAACTAGTGGTATTTGGATTACTTAGGTCTCTAGAAGGGTTCAGGATTTGGGTGTGTCTGAAAGTGCCCAAGGAGCAAAGGAATGTTCTTAATAGAACTTCTTGAGAAGAAGGTTTTAGGCACTACACTCACATCAAACAATGGTGGTCCCTCTAGCAAGTCCCAATGTTTTTTATTTGATAAGTAGGGAGGGGATCTGATCGCATACAAAGCTTACAACAAAGCAGTGTAGCCCATCAAAACAAACTGGTAAAAAAACAACCAGTTAGAAACAACAAAGGACTAGAATAGCGTTAGCAATCCAATAGGAACATCAAGTAAAGCATATAGACTAGTAGCAAGATTTGCATCAAGGCACACAGTCCACTTATCAAAACCAAAAACCATATCCACAACTAAATTGACCAAAGGCAACCAACTATTAAACATAGTCTTAAAAACATATTGCCAAGTAATACTAAGACCAACAAAAGGTATAAACCAATCTAAAACTAAAACAACTATACTAAAACCCATACAGATAAAGGCACTACGGCCAGAGAGTTTTAAAGAAAACAAAACATAGAGAAAACCCAGCAGATTAAGAGTCTTTAATAAGACTCCAATTGTCTTGAAGATCCGCCACAACATCCGACCAGCACTCATTGATCACCATGTTCTTAGACTTATCAGCTTCAGTGTTTCTCAGAGATTTCCCCTTTTGCTTCTGTTGCTTCTTAATTTTGCCTTGCCCAGAAACAGTGCCCATTGTTTACTCACAAGAATAGATTTAGCGTACTATGACAATAAGCGGATGAAACTTACAGAACATAGAACATGTACAGAAATCATTCACGAACACATAGTGCACAGAATAAGACATTGCATTCATTCATTAAGTATAGCAGCAATTACATCATAATAGCATCATGTGTTCCTCGACTACAAATGAAATGAGTACATAAATAGCCAACCGAGGTTGGTTGAGATATGTAGAGATCTACCCCTTTTTGTACTACAATTTTTTGTTTTCACCAACTCAACTTTTAGGAATTTCGTCAAACAGTTTACTTAAGGTAGAACTTGTTTCCCAGATTTATTCAAACTTAAATGAGCACTTCAGATTTGCCGATTCCAATAAGTCTACTACCATTCCCAATGTAATGAATAGATATTCTTTTGAAACATTGCAAACAGGGGTGATATAATGAACTCATAAATTTCATTTCAATATATTAATGTTTTCAAAATATTCCATACATCATAATATTTAATCTCCTGACCTAGAAATATGAATCAAGCTTCACAAAGAGTGTAGACTCGTGCCTCAACAATAGTGTAGACTCCACAACAGCTCCAATGTAAAAAATGGCCAGGAATGATGAACAAGACACTGTACATATAATCAATACATCCCCATATCACAACAACATACAGTCACACAGCTCCCGACAGCTCATTCAAGCATCAACTCTCCTGAAGAATGTATATATTCCAGCTGTCAACAAAATTCATATCTTGGACGTCTCCTTTTTTGCCCATAGTCTTCCACTCTCTCACGGGAACCACCAGAGATTGGGCGCCTTCAAACAATGGATATATTATTCTCCCTTCAAATAGTTCGACTTAATTTTAAAAGCAAAAGTTCTATTTCCCACAACCACGTATCCTTGATTTTGCTGGCTCTAAAACTATAGACACCTTCCCTCGACCCTTTTCTCCATTTGATGCTTTGTCATGTTGTAAGGGACCCGCCACAATGTTATTTAACCATGAAGTGGCACGATAAATGATTTCTCCTGATTTAAACTTTCTTAAATTCAACCGATGACAGTCTAAGAACAGGTGGCTAGCATAACTCAAAGCTACGGGTCTGGCTCCCTCTGAATATAAAATGACTTCTATGTGTCCCTTCACCTTTGCTCAATGCTCTGTATTCATGATGAATCACCACATCAACTAAGTCGTGTCTCTAAGACCACATATCGGCTTAATTTAACTCTTCATATGTTCTCCTATAACCCCCTGCAGGAATACAAAGTTCCATTTTATTATATGATCACGACTTCCCTTTACATCAATGGAAGCTTCTAGAATTTTAAATGTGGCAATAATTAATGATGGTCTTCTTATACAGCATATTACGTTACGATCAGGACGAGTACACAAGATATGAACCAAACTGAAGATGGCGTTACAATTTTTAGGTTCAAGAAACATTCCCGTTAGAAACAACTCTCTCAATGTCCAATGTTCAATTCCGTCCTCAGATAGATTGAAGAACGACACACATGAAAAGCCTGACTCATAACGCCATCACTTGCTTGATGCTCCTCCTTGGACTCATATTACGTTCTCCATTCATACTCCAAATTCAACAGCATCGAATAATCTTTATTTCTGGAAACATATTAATTGACCCCACGATTTTCTTGCATTTAGTGGCACAGTTCCAAAAGATGTGTCGTCTATATATGGAGGAACGGTTCCCTTAAATAGACGGCTTATTTCTTTTTATTTAATTCTGATGTTGACTAAAATGGCATATGATATTCAACCGTTTATTCTGGCTCCACACCATACATTGATTTGTTGCTCGATAGTTCCTCACTCGAACAACTCAATCTTTTCCTTGGCATGAGAATTCCCACGATTTCTTTGTCAAACAACCCGGCCGTAATAGCCAACAGTTACTTTTCAAGAAAAGCTCAAAATCCTTTAAAATAAGTGTCGGCAGAGGTTTAGTTCTTTTTCCACCATTTCTTGAACCCAAATTACTTGTGTAACACAAATCTTCTAAATGATTCGATGTCTTTAAAACTTATGCAGACTACAACAAAAACTTTCAGGTGCTCGTGGCTCTCATAAATTTAAGGAGGAGTCTTCTTCCAATAATTTACGGCTTCCTCAATAATAATACAGAAGCCTCTTTCCACCATTATGACTCAAGATAAATCTGATCAACACACTTATTATATAGATTCACAGCCAACACATTAACTTGATCATTTTTTGCAATAACATCCTTCAGGAAATTTTCTAAGATACTGTATGCAAATTCAAGTTCTGCTCAAACTCTTTTAACAAACTTCTTCAAGATTGATACAATTAATTCCAACATTTAAACAATTTAATTAGTACTGAAAATTCTGAAATGTGTCTAAAAAATAAGACTTAACAAATTTCATCAAAAAAACATCACCATTGAATCCAAGCACAGCCCTTGAAGTGAGACTGTCAACCACCACCACCCTGGGTGTATCTTCCAACATTGAAGATGAGCTACTTTTAGAGGTCACCCCACCTCGGAAAGGTTGTGAACTATGTCCACCAACAATATCCTATTCCAAAATCCAAAAACCAGCCTTCTTGAAAATGAGCTCCTCCATTCCTTTATTCTTTTCCCTCACGTAACTGCCCTGTCTTCTTGAATTCCCCTTTTTTCTATTTTACTTTTAATTTAATTCTTTTGATAACTCATCAAAAAGTAACTTCATTAATTTATTTAACTTTTCCCTCTTAAGTTGCTCACTTAAATAATTAAGTTAATTTGTCTCTTTTAACTTAGCCCTTTTTGACAACATTAAATTAATTATTTAATTGCACTGCTGACTCAAAACGGGGACATTACACCAAAAGACCGACCTGGTAGTGAGGGTGGCTACCCAGGGTGTTAAGGGTGGCAACCAAGGAGGATCTTTCACCATTGAAGAATTCGGGGCCTTATGCAAACCCAATGGACACGTGGCCACCGGGGCACATCACTTGCACACAGGGACATTACAGCCCACCACGCTTCGTGGGTCTCGACCTCGACTTTGATACCACTAAGACCCAACCATTACACCAAAAGATTGACTTGCTAGTGAGGGCGGCTACCCAGGGTGTTAAGGGTGGCAACCAAGGAGGATCTTTCACCATCGAAGCCACCATTGGAGAATCTGGGGCCTTACGCAAACCCAACGGACACGTGGCCGCTGGGGCACATAATCCGCGCACAGGGACATTACAAGATACCAACTGTCAGACTAATTTATGATTACAACTTTTACACCAATTTGTGCACAAGTATTATTCTATTTTATTTTATACATACTACTAGTACAAGCGACTACAACATAGTTATTTATTAACATGACTAACTACATCATCCCCGCCGAAAAAACAAGTCGTCTTCCAGATGACTACTACAAAAATTGGAAGACAACTATCCAAAAACTAAATCGAATGAGGAATTGGGTGAGATGACATCTCTAGAGCTGGGTGGATCGTGGAAGTCGGAGTGGTTGTCTATGCACTACACTGTCGAAGCCGATAGACTTCTTCCGTCCTCAACTTTAGGTGGTGTGTAGCCTTCAGCCCGTTTTCTCTGGCTGTCTTCACCAAGTGTACCGCCTCCTTCAGGTGTTGATTGATCCTTGCTATTTCTTGGTCTTTTGCCCCAACCTGCTTGGCCATCTCCTCCTCCAAAGCTTGTATCTTCTTGTCCTTTTCCAACAACTTAGTGTCCTTAGCTGCCACCTTTGCTCTTTCCTCCTTTGTAAGTTGAGCTTGTTGCTGAAGTTGGCTCTGAAGGTGCTGGTTAAGGGAGTCTACCTTTGCATGAACCTTTGGAGAGATGGCTATAGCCTCATCAGCCTTACTGCTCAGTCCCAAATTGGTTGCTTCCTGTTGTTTGAACACATGAAATAGCTCTCGGTAGGCCCTCTCCATGCCAAAAAGACGGGCTATCAGCTTGTCATCTTTCCCTTGGAATGTAGGCTTTTCTGGGAACTAGGCTGCCAGCATGTTTGGTGTTTCCACTTCCGGTCAACCCCGTTTTGTAAAAATACTCACGAATTCCTTTTCGCAGGCTGACTTCATAAATTACAGAATCCTTTGTGCCTCTTTCCATGCTACGGGAGAGTGATTGCAATCTACTGTCTTGGTAATATCTGACACCTCCTGGATAATTGTTGCGATGGGCTCTAAGATTTGCAGGTACCTCTCGATGGTTCCCATCGGATCTTCCCTGTTTGGTTTGGAGATTTGTACAATGATACCTTCCAAATCACTTGAATCTCCCTCTGAATCACTTGATTCCTCTTCTATGGATTTGGAAGCTGTTGGCTAAGGTGTGGTAGGGCTAGCGGTTGGCATCTTATTATCATGTTCCCTCGGCTGTGTAGGCTCCTCTACCTCTGGTGCAGGCTCCTCTACTCCCAGAGGCACTGATACTGCCATGAGAGTGAGAATCTGCTCAGGGGCCGACAATGTGGCATCCAACTGTATGCTCCTTGTTGCAGATGGTATGACCATTGGTTGCTCCATCTCTGTCTCCATATGTTGGGGTGAGTGTATGGGCGATATATCTTCCAACTGAATGGGGGAGCCGAGTAGCTTCAACCAGCTATCAATATGAGGTGTCTCTACTGTCGTGTTGGCTGTTGCTACTCCCTCGACTGCCACTGCCCTCTCAACTACTACTCCCTATGCCACCACTGGAACCAATGCTTGAGCCTCATCCCCTGAAGATATGATCTCAACCGAATGCGTATCCACAGGTGTGGTGTTGGACATGGAGGAAGATACAACTATCTATTCATATTCCTCATTGCTCTCGTCCTCCTTCTGCTTCCTCTTCCTTTTTCTTGTTTTTGTTTCTTCATGTAGAAACCCCTGTTTCCCCCTAACACTGCTTCTGATAGATTTTTAATGTTTTTCTGACATTTTAGGGTTTTTGCAATTTTTTTGTGTTTTTGATGCAATATTGAAAGGTACGATTTTGATAATAAATTGAAATAAATTCAATAAAATTCTAATTACTCTGGAAATGAAAGAATATAGGCGCCAGTATCTTATTTCAAGCTTTTCAATTGATTTCAATGATACCCAGATACATATAATGAAATAAATAGCGAATTTTCAATATTTAAGAAACCTGGTATTGCTGCTGCAGAAGTACAGAATTGTACGGCTGCTTCAATAAATGCACTCCTTCCTTCAAATCATATCCTCTGAAGATGCCCAGGTAACATGCGCCTATGCTGGAGACTGTAGAAGGTCAAAGATTCAGGCGTATCTCCTCCCAAGACAAAGACGGCTCAAATCTGTATGGTACGGCCAGAATAATGGAAGTACGGCCTGGTAAGTACAGCTTCCTCAATCAGCAATGACAAAACAGTACGGCTTCCCTCTGTAAGCTCTGATAGGTGCGCCAACTGCAAAGGAAGGTATCTGGTTGCAAACAACTGTAAATAACTGAAGATATAAATTCTTCTGACGCTCTGTAGTTTCCTCTGAATAAGAAAACCTCTGTAGGCAATAGATCAAGTGATATTGCACACTCTCTGAATTGCTTTCCGCTGGAGATGGCTCGTTCTCCAAGGAATCGAACGTGAAACCCTAAGTCTCAGGCTTAGACCAAAAATTGATCAATATCAAACTCAATAATCTCATAATGCCCAAACCCCAATGCAAAAATCCTCAAATACACTCAAAAGTGCGATTCCCTTGAAAATAGGATTTTAATGAAATATTCACGTTTTAATATTCTAATATTTCAATAGTCCTCAACTGAATATTTTAAATATTTTAATAATCACTTTTTGGCCCCTTCTGATGTTGGGCGCACCCCTTGAAGGAAATCACTTGAGTTATAATATTAAATTATAACTTTATATTATAAACGTTCATTAATTAATATTTAATCAATACGATCAAATATTAATATCTCCCTTGTTTCTAACCCGATTACTGATCCGTCTGATGCTGACAGACTCTGAAGTGATTCCTGATGCCGCCACAGCCAAACTGCTAAAAATAGCAGTGGTCCCACACTGCCTGCCAAGAACTGCTAAAAATAGCAATTCTGCAAATAACCTCCGATCGAGCCAGAACGAAGGACAACTGATCAATCCCAGCTGACTGAAGCTGAGCCAAGCTCCGAAGTGACCCTCTATCCAGTCCATCGGCCTACGAGGGTCGTATGATAGGCCAATCATGTCGTCTGAGAGATGTCACTGAGAAGGGGACATGACACTTCACTTGCTGTCACCTGAGTCTCTAGGGAAGTCCATCAAAACACCGTTGGCCATGAATTATCATAATCCAGAGCAGGCTGAAATTTGCCCAATTTGGTACCCGACACCTAGTTATACACATTTAGGAATAACTCTATAGTGTGTTGAGTCGTATAGAAGGCCTTATGTTTGCAGGCCAAAAATTCCCTTATTCTTTCAGATAGGTAGTAAGCCCAATTATATACTTTCCCTACACTCAGCCCAAACATATAGTCCACCATCCAGGTTGCTATGTCTGATGCCCTACTTGACCCTGTCAATCTGCATTTGATGAGGTCCATCAAACATTTCTAGTCCACATTAACCAACATTTTCTTCATTAGCCCTCTCGCACCTGCATTCCAAATTGTGTCTTTCTCCTTTTGTTTAAGTCTTGCTTGCAGATTCTTTTTGTTATCATCTCCTTTTGTTTTTCCACCATTTTCATTTTGGGTTTTACGACCACAATTCCTGATGTAGGAATACCAAAAACCCTCCGAAAATCGTTGGGCTGAAAAGAAATGGTAACTGAATAGCCTATATAGTCAATGGTGCTCTTATGTGCATACTAATTGTAGTTTGTAACTATTGCTTTCAAATGACTTTCAGAATCTTTGGAATTGAAAATAGGACATTGTGCCGCTTTATCTACCTGAGCAAGGGTTAGTGCTCTCTTGATTGGATAGTCTGCAGCCGTTTCTTGCCACCATGCTTTGCATTCGCTGCCTATGAGACTCTCCCATGTAAGAGTATTAGTCGTGACATTGTCGCTTTTGCCTTTGTGTAAAGTGCCTTGCCAAATCTGATGTAAAAACCCTGATTTGCTGTCTTAGACAATTTGACACACTTTGCTTGCAACCTTGTACTTGCTGATTTTATGTTTCAATTTGCTTTGGTTTTGATATATGTGATTGCAATGATGAATAAATGCGAGCAAATAACTTCTAAGATGTCTACTTAATCTTCTACAATGCAAATGCAACTCTTTTTGTATTTTCGAATGCAAATACATGAAACTAACTATGCAAATATGTACCTACAGCAAGAAGGCATTTTAACAAACACTTGGCATACATCTTAACCAAGTATAAGATAGCAATTAGATGCAATGCAACTCCTCCTTAACATTAACTGAAATGCAACAATGATTACAATATCTTGCCAAGGCTCTTGGCATACAAAATCTCATGTGCAAGTCTGATATAAAATGTTTACAATCTGATATGAATGACTACGATGCATAAAACTGAGATGAGAGCTTTGATTAACAATGCAGACCCCTAAATTGAATTGCAAGTTAACACAATGACCAATCTTATACAATTCGATGGAACCTGGAGGTGCTGGCAGCCTTCACAAAAAGGTTTGAACCTTCCATCTGATGAAGCCAATGGTCCCAAACTTGCTGCGCCTAGCTTCTTGAGCCTCCCACGATACCTCTTGATTTTTCTCAGATTTTATTATGGGCTTTAGACACAAAATCGCCCCTCCATCATGGCTGCCCCTATCCTGATCTGGAAGTATAAAATATGAAATGATATCATCAAAATTGACCTCCTACCAGCAACATAAACAATCTCCAAATTGCCTAGTATATGATGATGCAATCCTCTATGAGAATCGATGTAGATATGAGCTGGAATGAATGATATCGACCTCTCCAAATGCTGCAAATGACTGTAAACAGAAATCAGAACTTGCTCTCCAAATCGATTTCTTCTATCTCTTCAAAATTTTGCTATAAGCCACAAAATTTTGCCACAATGTAAAGGACTGAAATATCCTTCACCCCACACTAGCTAGGGTTGGTGTTACACAACCGAAACCAACAATCTTAGAGAATTCAACTTCTCCAGCTGTGTCAAGCATTAAAGCTCTCCAATATTCAGAAAATGTATTTTACTCAGGATGTCTCAAATGCCCTCCAAAAGCTCCTTCTAAAGAAATTGCAATCACCTTCAAGAAGCTTGTAGAATAAAATATTATTTTATTTCATTAAGTGACTTTTTGATATTATTTTATTTTTAGTCACTTAAATATTAAATTAATTAAATATAAGGTTACTTTTTATATTTATTTATTTAATAACCTTATAAATAATTAATTTAATAAATTCTCCTTATTGCTCCAAATTGGGGACATGACACTTTGTCCATTTTTCCTCCTGCAATCTTTTAGCCCTGTACATCAACTTTTTTCCTTTCCCACTGCCGCTAGCATCCATCTTTTTCAAACTGAGAAAACAAGAAAGCTTGGTTTTGATATCGATTGGTATTAAATAGCTCCAATCGATGTATGGTATGGCTGGTGTGATTCGGGATCTTTTGCTTCCTTCACGTCGTACAAATGCCTTGTCCTTGTCGTACGAATGTCTTTTGCTTCCTGTTTGTATGCTACGTTGGGTACCTGTGACGGATGGAATTTGTTTTTGCCCTATACTACTTTCTCGCTGTACTCTATCCAATCTCCACACCATACCTCTTATTATCCCTTCTGTACTGCGAAAGCTATGCCGTACGTTCCATCCAAAATTATTTTGTACAGTCCAAGGTATAAATGTGAGATTTCTTTGTTGTATGGTGTAGTGAAGACCTTGCCATACGTTTGGGCTCCTTTGACCAGTCTGTATTGTGTCTTGACTTTTGTGTTCTTTCCTCCATATCGTGTACTTGCTGCTTTGTACGGTGTGCTCAAAAATTCCTTCATCACCCTTCTATTGTTGCTCAATGTCTTCTACCCTTGAATGTTGTACGATGGGCTTATGGCTTGGTGTCCGTACGCTATTTGCTTTAACCTTCCTTTGTATCGTGTGGTTGTGTCTGATGACCTGCATACCTTGATTTTATCTGATCACTGGATGTCTTGCCATACCTTGCACTTCTCTACCCAAGCAACGTTTTGTGTGATTTGCCTTTGCTGTACGGCTTGGTCTCTTATAAGGTCCTACAACTTACTCATCCGTACCCTTTGTGTGATTTTTAATTTTTTTTTCACTTTTCCCCACTTGATTGATATTTTAATTTTTGTCCATGCTTTGGTTTTTTATTTTTCCATTTTTGACTTCTTTGATTTTATTTTAATACTCCCTTCTCTCTCGTTTTTCTCCTTTTTTAATTTTTTAATTTTTTCTATTTTTTCTAACTCCATCACTTTTATATAATTTTTTGAATTTTCACTTTTCATTTTTCCATTTTCTCCTTTATTTTTAGACTTTCTCTTTTTCCCTTTTATTTCTTCTATTTTCAGCTTTTGTGTTTCTTCTCCATATTTTCTCTTCGAACCTCTTATTTCATTGCCTTTCTGAACTTTTAACTCTGATGAATAATGCCATTTGCACGTGAATGGGGACTGCCTATAGCATTCCTCTTCACAACAAGTACCCATAAATTTCAAATTAAATATTTTATCTATTAAGGGAGTGGGTCCTATACCTTTGAAGCTTTCGTCGACGTACCATTTTCTGTATTGTTGATACCACATAACATTCTCTCCATCCACCGTCAGTGGTCTGGCTAGGTTTGGCACAATTCGCCATAGTCTGTCCGTCGTCACCACCTTTGGCGTCTTCATGTTATTTTCCTTTATGTACTTTATTAGATCATCATGATATCCATCAACGGTAGAGATGAAAGTGTCTTATGTCATTATTACTACTTTGAGGCACGGTCCAACTTTTTTTGCATACGCATTCCATTCCTCATCGTCCCACCATTCCTCTTTGTCACTTTCGCTTTGTTCTCTTTCCTTCCTTTCTTTCTCAGCCTTTGCTTCTTTTTCTTTTTGGGCTTTGTTGTCTAGCTCATAGGCTATGTATCCCCTCCTTACACCTTCATATGGGGCGTGGTATTTCCAGTGACCCCACACCTGTTGCCTTTTCGTCCCAAATAGGGGGTTTGTCAAATGTTTGTGTACCCTTGGCATTGCAATGTTCTCTACTCTTTTTCTTGCAAGTCTTTCCTCCCCAAACTTTTCTCCGACGGGTGTAGTCCAGTCTTCTTCCGCCACATATTGGCTGTCCCCTGCAACCCAGTCTTGTTCTTCCATCGTTTCATCCCTTTGTACAGGCTAGTCTTCCTTTGTTGCGTATCTGAGCATGTTGATCTGAATTGGTTCTTCTCTTCTCTCCTTGTATATTTTCAACTTGGACCCGTTGATAGGATCTTTCAGCATAGTATTGTCTAATCTCTCCAATTTGATTGCTCTATTGTCCCCAACTTTATGAATTCTAAATGGCCCCAACCACCTTGTTTTAAACTTACCAGGCTTCAGTTCCTTACGACCATTGTATTTTAGGACTAACTACCCCAGCTAGAAATTTGCTTGTCAGAGGTGTTTGTCATGCCAGAATTTTCTCCTTTTCTGCATTACCTTTGTTGCCCACTGTGTGAGCACTCATCATTCATCCAACTTGTTCAACTGAAACAACTTTCCTTCAAACTCTTTGTATCACCAAGTCTGTTCTCCATTGCAATTCATAAGCTCGACACCATATACTCCGTCGGTACTACTGCTTCCTGGCCGTACATCAGTTGGAACGACGTGTGGCCAATGGTTACCTTGTAGGTCGTACGGTATGTCCATAGTACAGTTGGTAGTTTTTCTTTCTAGTCTGCCTCCTCAATGCCGCATGACTTGTGGATAACAGAGACAAGTACTTTGTTGGTTGACTCTGCCTGACCATTCGCTCTTGGGTAGTACGGGCTGGAAAAGTTGTGCAAAATTTTGAACTCCGTCGTCATCAGTCGAATGACATGATTGAAAAAATGGCCCCCTCTATGAAATATCCCACCCCTAATAGGATATTTAATTTTCTAATTTTGCTCGATTACTTTTTCTGATTTGTCTCATTTTGGCATAATGGACATTTTGTCAAACATATGTCATTCCATTACATGCAGTTATCACAGTATTGAAATAAATGCATAAAGGGATTCAAAGACAAAACATAACATCTTCATCCCATCATTTTTTGACTACCTTTCATTTGAGTTATATGGAAATGTGAAGCTACTGGTTTACATAGACTCAACCTAAGTCACAATGTTCGCTGAATTTCATGCTTGAAGTTTGAAATTCAGCGAACATTAATTTTTTCTATGAAATTCGTTGAAATTCGTCTTTCAGTTTGTATGGGAAAAGGCAACCAGGGTGGTTGTCGAGGGTCAACAATGATTAGACTTTTTCCCGCTAGGGCATGACATTTTCTTCCATTGCCGACTGTTTATTCATTTCTTCCATGGCCGATTCAAGCGAGAGCTAAGCACCAATAGGAAATTGTGACAACGTTACTTCAAACTGCATCTTCCTTCTGCAAGTTTCCTTTAAGCGCTCCAGCCAGCCATCGACTTGTGAA